>CAUJNA010002802.1:181930-229430 GCA_963377175.1 Effrenium voratum | reverse complement strand
GTTCGCAACCACTTGGTTTCCCCGACCTCATCCTTGGCCAGTTGCTGGCGGAGACCCGGAAGCTGGATCCGGCACGGCCTCCCATCACGCTGTCATGTATGTGCACGGCACCACCCCGGATCGAGTGCGCCGCATGTGCCATGAGAACATGATCCGACCCGCTGCTTGGAGGCCCGAGAACCATGACTACCCGAGCTTTGGATGCTACGCTCAGGCCACCCCCACGGCATGCACGCCCGACACGCTCGGCCAGCTCTTGCAGAACTTTACAATCGGAAAGTCTCAACTCGGCGCCATCGCTTTTGGGGAACTACGCTCCATCAATCAGCACAAAATCCTCGAATCCGGGGGAAGCCACGAGGATCAACACAACGTGCGGCGCCACTTCGCATGCCGCCGAGGCAAAAAGTGGTGCCTTCACTCCAAGTTTGCGATGCTGAGAGGCATCGCGCTGCAGCGCCCGGCTTAGCGGGGCGCAACTGTACCATCTTCCACCCAACCAGGAAAAGAATTGGTGCACTGTTTGATCGCCTTTTTTCTTTGCTTTGCTGTTCTGCCTTTCCGCGACCGTTCTCTCACCTTGTGACCTTACCCGCTTGATTCCGCTCACCAGCTTGTGGTTCGAACATTTCCTTTTCCCCCGTGTTTTCTCATGGCTTTCCAACCCCCTCGAGGTTTGGTTACGGCGCTCCAAAGGCAAAACTTACCACCGCAGCCTTCGCCCACGGCATCCCATCATCATGGCATCGTGTACGGCAACAACATGGCCGGGAACCCGTGCGGGGCCCTGTCCGGGCCTTCCTACGGATGCTCTTCCACGGCATCGGCACCGCCAGCTACACATCCGACTCCCTGTCAGACCTACGGCCAACCTATTCCCCGTTACCCACCACACCCCGGCCCTCGTCCACCCTCCTTTGGCGGCTCTCTCCCCCCCCCTCCCGGCGGCAACCCCTTTCCCCCCCCTCCCCCCGTCCATCTCAGGCCTCCCTCCTGGACTTTCGGCATAAAGCGACCGACCACGGTTGACTACACCTGACACATCACCGCAGGACGGATCCCCCGCCTACCCCTGCCCACTCAGACGACTCCCAACCCCCCCCGGCTCCCCCCACCCACGGCGGCAACCCTCCTGCCCCCTCCACCCACGGCGGCACCCCGACCCCTCCCCCCCTCCCCTCCCCACCCACTTGGAAGGAGCCCCGCGACTTGCTCCAACCACCTCCCCACGTTTGCCAATGGCTCACCAGCAACTTCCCACCCGACATTTCCGACACCAAAGTCCAGCGATGGATCACCTCTCAGAAAACCAGCAAAGAGAGCAAGCAAGTCCTAAAAAGCTGGTCCAACGACTGCGCAAAATGGGCAACCACACTGGACTCCGACACCAGAGCCCAACTCGAACGAGCCGCTGTGCTATGGGGCATCCCGGTGCGAACCCTATCAAAACTGGGGTCATCGGCCTTGGGCCGCATCCTGGCCGCTGCGAGTCACTTCTACCAGTGACTCTCAACAGCACACCGACAACGACGCACAGCCAGGCAGCACAAATTTTGGCAACACCACTGCTGCCAACTTCTCACTGTCCTCCGTTTCACTCTTCGGTTCTTCCCAACCGATGACGTCACCGCACGTCATTCTTGCTCCTGGCTACTCGCACAGCTTCAGCTACTTGACGTCTGCCATCTCTCCTGTGGTTCCGGCAGACTGAAAGCCCTGCTTACTCGACTTGGCCTGGACAACCCTGCTTCCGATTTCTCTTCTCAGCTTGTCCCTTCAGCGGTTTATCTGAGATTCACCAGCCATCCAAAGTGGCAGGCCTTTTTCTACCTCGGAGCCACTCGCGCCTCCCTCATGGCACGGGGCCGCAGCCAACTTCGCAAACTACTCCAAGTTCAGCGACATCATCTGGTCAATGCCGAACTGGCAGTCCGGTGGTGGGCACATTTCGACTTTTTCCACCACTACACCTCGGTGCCCATTCACACTGTCGTTCCGGCAACGGACCTATTTGCCACTGAACAGTTCTACATCCAGGAACTGCAACCGTCTCTCAATTTTGGCTTCATCGAGAAACATTTCCGGCCACGCACGGGCTTCATACGCCAATTGGACTTCTCCCAATCCCGGCACATGGGCTTCGCCACCATCTGGCGAAAACGCCGCCGACTACGACTACCCATCGCCCTACAACAGGCCTTCCTGGCCAAACGCGTGGACAACCGCCTGGATTTGTGGCGATTTTTGGGCGATCTTGGCAGCAACACTCTACGACGATTTGATGCCATCCGTTACATACGGACCAGAGACTTCCCACCCGCCGCTCTCTATGTCCTTCATCGCATAGCCACACACCTGCCTGAACCACACCACCAGGCATGCCTTTCCGCCATTCGATCCAGTTTACAATTCCGGGGCCTCATTCCACCTGGCCCCTCGAGACCGATGCTTGCACCCTTCCTCGCCTGGCGACTACTGCTAACCTGGTACCGACAACGACAACCACACTCCTCTACCACACACCTCACAGTGGACACACTTGACACCTCTGCCATCACCCGCGTCTACAACGGACGCCGTCGCCGACACAAACCCACACAACGCACCCTGTGGCTCGACGACATCCCCGAGATCATTCAGGCCACCCTTGACATGCAGATCTTCTCTGTCGGCCTTCGTTCATTCAGGCAAACACGTGGGGCACCGATGGGATCCCCCGCGTCCCCAGCTCTCTGTTTGATGGTGATCGCGGTCGCCGAACAATGTTGGACCAACACTCACATCACATCGGGACTTCGCTCCGTTGAAGATACTCTCCTACTCCGCTACGTGGACAACAGACTCGTGATCGCAACCCCCAGGTGGCTCTCGACTCCGGCAGCCAACATACTGTGCGACGAACACTTCTATGGAGGAGACATCTTCCTGGACACAGAAGCCGCCCTGGACTTCTTGGGGTTCCGACTGAACCTCACAAGCAGCACCATCTCCTTCATCCCCTCGCATGAGAAGCACAACATGCTCTCCGTCAAGTCAGCCGCACCACTGATGCATAAGGAATCTGGATGTTATTCCGGACGCACGCTGATCAACCGAGTTTCCTTTCCTGAGTTTCAGCGAGGTCAGGGTCTTGCAATGTTGAAGAGGTTGCACCTCCAACACGGTTTCACCTTACAAAGAGAAGAAAAACCGTCCTTTGCGGAACCACACTGGTTTTCTTCTCTGCCTTTGCATCCTGACAGATTTGACCTGATTTTCGCGCCGCAGCTGTTTGACTGTTTGACCAAAATCCGTTACGAGCATGGATACCAACACAGCACGCCAGCTGCTCCAAGACTTCGAACTCATCCTTGGCATTGCCCAACAAGGCATCGCCACCATCCGCGAGTTCCCTGAGAGTCCGCCTGCCGAACCTGATTTGGCACCGGAGGCCACGTTCAACCCCGCCATTGAGGACCTGACCAACTCACCACCAACACCCCTCCTGGCCCCCCTCGAGGACCTCTTTGAGCCACCTCCTGATGCTCCAGATGAACACCTTCCCACTGATCATGACGAACAATTCCCTGATCATTGGGCTCCGCCCACCCCTCCTCCGTCTTCTCCCGGCGAAAAACGAGCTCGCCGCGCACGTGATTTGGCCTCCTCACGATCTACGGCATCCAAAACCTGCTCGTGGACCAAGCGAAGCTACCACATCGACCAGGACTGATGCCTCTACTGAGGCCGAACCTGAAGCCTCGCAGCCTTGGACTGAGGGAGAGATTGAACTCCTCCGTTCCCTTAAGACCAATTCCAAAGCCAAGTATGTGTGGTCAGTCATCGCCACAAGACTTTCTCGCACAATTGATGCTTGCAAGACTCAATGGGCCTTGCACAAGTGATGTCGCCCCAGTTGGGGCTCCGTGTGTGTGAAGCGTCCTGGAGCACGGACGGAAATTCCACATTGCAGGGGGACTGGAGCCGATTTGCCTATCCAGTCCAATGAAGCTACGGCATTTCGGTGGATACCGGATCTGATCAATCCGGCGTACCTGCCTATTTCCTGACCCTCTTTCCTGATTCTTTTTGCGGTTTCTGTTTGTCGCTGTTGCTTCCTGTTCGGTGTCGATGTTGTGACCTGTTGATTTGCATTTGCATTCAAGCATTTTTACTGACTGCGTTTTGCATCTCGGCTAGTGAAGCCTCTCGAGATAAGTGTGTGCGTCTGTGTGTGTGTGTGCGTCTGTGTGTGTGTGTGTCTGTGTGTGTGTGTGTCTGTGTGTCTGTGTGTGTCTGTGTGTGTCTGTGTGTGTGTCTGCGCGTGTCTGTGTGTGTCTGTGTGTGTCTGTGTGTGTGTGTGTGTCTGTGTGTGCCTGTGTGTGTGTCTGTGTGTGTGTGTGTCTGTGTGCGCCTGTGTGTGCGTGTGTGCCTGTGTGTGTGTGTGTGTCTGTGTGTGTGTGTCTGTGTGTGTCTGTGTGTGTCTGTGTCTGTGTCTGTGTCTGCGTCTGTGTCTGTGTCTGTTTTTGTGTCTGTGTCCGCGTCTGCGTCTGTGTCTTTGTCTGTGTCTGTGTGTCTGTCTGCGCGTGTCTGTGTCTGTGTTTGTCTGGGTTTGTCTGTGTGCACGCGCGTCTGTGCATCTGTGTCTCTGTGTCTGTGTGCGTGTGTCCCTGTCTGTGTCTGTGTCTGTCTGTGTCTGTACCTGTCTGTGTGTGTGTGCGTGTGTTTTTATGTCTGTGTGTCTGTGCCTGTGTGTGTGTGTGTCTGTATCTGTGTGTGTGTGTGTGTCTGTGTGCCTATGTGTTTGTGTGTGTGTGCGCCACATTTTCAGGGGCAAGGCGCCTGCAAACCAGAAGCTTTGAACCCTCTCTGGGGTTGGCAATCTTTAAAGGGGAAAGGGTTCCCCCGCAAGCTCCCAGGCCTTCAAACATGAGCTATGTGAAGAAACCAGAGGTGTTTTTAAGAGGAGTCGGACCCTTCTAGGGCACTTAACAATGGCGACAAATGGGCGTGCGCTCTTTTGAGGGTAATGGTGAACCCGCTTTTGTAAACAGGGAGAAAGTGTGTTTCCTAATTCAAGATTCTGCCACTGTTTTGGCGTCTTCACTGGTAAAAGGTGGTTGCCGGGCAACAATTAATAATTCATGTGTTTGAAGTGGTCTCCAAATCATCGATTTATTAAATTAGAGTCCTTTTAAACAAACCGAGCCCAAACAGTCTCGTAAAGAGGGTATCCCACCAGAGGCCCTGATTCTGTTTAAGCTGAATGTTTCGTGGCTTTGCTTTAATGTCAAGCTGCTTTGGGGGGCTGTGAAATTGCCGGCTCAAAGCCTTAGCTTTTACTTTCAAAGGTTAGGCAACAGGGCAAAGTACAACATATTCTTACGCAAATGGACTCCGTTTTGGCGTCGGTCTCCGTTTTGACACAAACCATCTGAGGTACCGACATCCAGCTGGCTCATGAGGCTGAAATCTGTGCAGGCCTTGTCGAAGTCGTGGGTCATATACACAAAGACCGTCTTCCCCAGGCGCTTGCCTGTCCATTTGACCCGTTGCATGAAGTTGCATGTGTCTTGAAAGAATTCGAAACGCCCACCTGTTGGCTGGGGCGGTCGCCATGTTGAGAGCCCGTTCTAAGATATGGGCTCCTTTCAGATGTGGCAGGATTTTCCTTTGATGCATGCGCGGGCCCCCTTTGATAGCAAACCAGGGGACCAAAAAAAACATAAAACTCAAAACGTGACCACAGACCCAGTACGATGCTTCCCATACAATTACTGAAATTCACTTGGGCAGCGATTTGTTGGGCTCCCCGAAATTGGCCCATCCAATTTCCCGGCCATGTTGCTTCCCCAAGGTGTGTTCAAAGAGTCCAAGGCTTTCGGTGATCTGAAACTACTGATCAAAAACACACCGCGACGCGCGAGCGTCACGTGCTGAGATCAAGATCCATAGCACGATGCAGCAATTCGGGGACAAGATTTGGGCTCTTTTCATACCAAGACATGTTAACCGTGCCTCGCCAAGCACAAACACCTTCAACTTCCTGCCAGCCTCCCCCTGCCACCCGCATTTGCAGTCAAACTGTCATCCTGGGTTATCCTGACAATTCTGGCCCTGCTGAAACTTCCTCTTTTGACGCGGGAACCGTCCCGTCTCCTGCATTCAGTCCCTTGCAAAAGCAATGGCTTATTTCCTCTCATAGATTCCTTTTTGGAAACCTGCCCAAAGGAGAAAAAACCACAATTTCAGCAATTGGACAGTGGATTGCTAAACTTCACGGCTCCGATTTCGATGCCTTCTGCCAGGGAGTCCTTGAGAAACCGGCACTCCAAGCCCTCTTCGCCCATGCCATCCACGGCCACCTGGGTGCTATCCACCGGACGGGTCTGGACGTGCCTATCCCCAGTCCCTACAACTGATGTGTTATGGACCCCTGGGGCTCCCCGGCTATCCCTGGATAAGCCATGAATAAGCCCTTCAGAAGGCCTGATTCAGGGGTTCACAAGGGATAACGGCCCCTCTCCATAGCCCCCCCTTAGGGGCCCATGATAGTGTCTGACTAGCAATCAGCTAGCATATCCAACCAAACAGCACAGTTGGCACTTTACCTGGAAATGGGGCCAAAATGGGGGGGGTCCATATGCTAACTGAGCGCTACTCAGTATAAGCTAGTGTTTGTTGCACCTGAACAACAAATGGGATTTACTCATTAACTGGGTGACTTCCCTCCAGTTTCCAAAACACCGCCCATCAGGAAGGCGACCATGGGTCCGCAGCGACAGGGACACACTCGGGATCCAAGGAAGAGGCATTCGGGTCTGTTCCCGGTTAAATCAAAGAGGCGCCCGGTGTTTTTGGGAGGTCGCTGTGATTGAAAGCTAATTGAGTTCTTGGAAAACAGTATGGAGGGCCTCAAACGCAAAGGTGCGGGTTTCGTACTGTGCGCTGCGTTCTCCATAAAAGCGCCCATGTTTGGCAGAAATTATTGGAAAGTCGCTGTGCAAGATGCCAATCCTCTGCTACATGTGCATGTTGAGGACCCATTGTTGGAACAACCGCCTTTTGGGTTCTCCTTTAACAAAAGGCCCTGGTCGGTCTGGTTCTTTGTTGCATCAGTTGGTAACAAAGAACCGAGCGGCGGCCGGCGTGTCATTGTTCCACTTCGTCTTGGACACGCCAGAGATGAGCCCGGCAATGATGTAGACCTTAAGACTCGTGGGGCTTCCTTTGGTTTCCCGTTGAAACAAGCTCAAAACTACCCCAACAAAAAAGCAGACGCCAACCTGAAGGAGGAAGTTTTCAGGGAGAGAGATCTTAACATGAATGTCGAAATGAGCTTTGGCTCCCCCAAAATGGTGGCTTTCCCATATGTGTCCCCCTCAAACGAACGTGAAACGAGTAACTCATGTGCACCAATCATTTTGAGGGTGTCGACTTTTAGAATCTATAGCCATATCGACATAGACACGGGCAACTTTCATGTGCACGATGTTTCGCTCTTCCTTCTTGCTCTCCCCCTCTCTCTCTCTCTCTTTCTCTATTCTGGCTTGCCGCCCACTCTGCTTGTGCCCCAAAGGGAGTGACTCGCTTTGTGTGGATGCTTCGTGCATTGCCCAACATGTGCAACTTGGAGGGCTCCGGTTGTCCTCAACAGCAAGGGGCCCGATTTGAAGACAAACCCATGCTAGATGGATTTCCTAAGGAGGTCTGTGCCCCGAGAAAGGACTTCGCCTCCAGGTTGGGCCAAGCCGCGCTGCTCGTCTTGTCGAGGTTGAGATTGTAGCGCATTGGAGAGATCCACCTGAGTCATCAAAACCGATCGGTACTTCTTGTGGACCCAAACCCAATGGTGAAGAATCAGGGCGCATTCCACCGATTCTGGCTGGGACCTTCACATCGGGTTTCGATTGCCCACCTTCCCCGAAAACTTGAGGACTTGCCAGGGCGCTCCGTGAGCAAACTGCGACCACCACTGTCCTATCTCCCCCCCCACCCAGACAGTGTAACAAAACACACAGTACGGTGAAAACCTTGGGCAAATGTCTGGTTAAATTTGTGCGGCAGGTGCGGCACGATCAATGTTTACCCAGAAAAAATAGGATAAAGACTTGCAAGTGTGAAACATATCACCGCCCCAGACTAGCTGAATCAAGAAGATAATTCTAGACAGGCTGGGCATGATTTTATCCTGGAGCCATAAGGTATATCCCACTTGGCGATACTTAGCGCATGTAGATGCACTTCCTGTGAGGTGGTTCTGCAAGTGAGGCTCCGGGTCACGAATGAAACGGATCATTTTTTAGATCTCACACAGCAAGTAGGTGTGGAGGCTCAACACCTCACCCCATTCTTTGTTGTGCTTTACCTGCGGGTGTGCCCTTTTCAAACTATCCTTTCTGCTTTGCTTGAAACCGGAGCCACCTTGTGGGCTCAGCCCATGATTTTTGCAAATATCTGAAGCCGAATGCCAAGGGGCTTTGGTGATGACCGATCCTGCGCGATAGCCCGTAGATGGCACCATCCCCTTTCTGTGGTTGATCAATCTTCCTTCCCCCAAATGACCATGGGTCACTTTGCCCATGAGGGACATATATCATCATTTCTTGTGGTTTTCCCCAATCATCTCTTGTAAAGGACCTTTTGATCAACCTTGATGTGGGTAAGTAACGGGGATGACTAAACCAGAACGGGAACTGTGCCATCTATTTTTACCCAACTGAAGATTGTACCCATGTTCCCCTGGAGGTAGTCGTTTGTGACCCTCTTATAAACACCGTGTTCAGATATTGGTTTTGCAGGTATGGACTCGTATGGACTCGTATGAATTTATAGCGCCGTATTTGACTCCATACCTCCAAAACCCACACAAGAAAGGGCGCGTGTGCCAAGCCGGCCAAAACTGGGCCCATTGCCATTGCAGTATCTACACCTCAGAATGATGTTGCCAGTGCTTTTGTTTGAAGCCTCCAATCTGGAGCTTAATGATTAATCTTCGAAGCTGTAGCAAACATCTAGCAGTCTGCCAGGATGCCTGCACTCCAGGCTTTTACAAAGAAAGTTGTCCATGTGCGAGTGATTATAGCTGCCCTGGTTTTGAAGGGAGGTGTAAAGGAAAACACAATTCTGGCGGTTCGTTTGAAGACAAAATTCGGGCCGGGCGTTCCGAAAAGGCGAGGCTTGCTGGCGCCTGTCCCTCCCCCCGTCCTGGGGTTTGGGCAGCGTGACCTGACATGGCTGGCCAAAGGGGCCTTTGAGGACAGCCATTGGCCCGTTTCTTGGCCGGCAAACATAAAAGGCTCAGATTATGTTTCACCTAAACCTGAAAATAATTAAATAGAGGTTTGCCTAATCCGATTAGATTACGTTTCTTGGCCCACATCTCAGAGTTCCACCAAAAAAAACAACGGTTGGGAGGCCCCAGGTTACACTCCGACTGTGGCCTGCAACATCCTGCAACAAATTAGGCAAGTCCAAATGCCGCACGAAACCAGGATCACTGGCAGTTTCAAGTGGCGGTTCACTGAGGCGGCTTGCAATTTGGGATCAGCACAGGAAAGCGAGGAGCTGTGGTTTCTAGCTCGCGCAATTTGCGTGAGAAGGCCTTTGCCTCATTCTTCCCTTAGATGAGGAAAGGAGCCTCCTGTGTAGTCGCTCTCTAGGAATTCTGGATTGAGATTGGCCCACCCTTCATTTTTGGACAGCCCGGCCCAGCTTTGCCTTATTTCTTGACCCTCGCCTAAAGGCACATCCCCAATCTCATGTTCTCAAACATCCAGCGGTGCTTCTCCAATGTGCATGCCTTTTGCAAGAAGCCTTTGATACCTTGACAGCGGGGATGTGTAAATCATGCGGGTTGAGGGGGAAAGAGAAATGTGAACAAGGGCCCTGTCCAACCCTTCTCAGAGATCTGCTAATTACTTCACCCAGCTGAATCAAGGGATCCGCAACCAGGGACCTGCATCTCAGCTGGAACTCCGGCTTTGCATCTGGCAAAAAAAAAAACGTGGCCTGCATGATGTTGACCCCAAATCTAAGTAGAACCTCACGGACGGGATCAATACGAGGGTAAAAAAAACAACGCCACAATGGGTTGCACCATCACAAATCAATAATTTTCGATCAACTACATTCGCTTCACACAAACTGCAGAAACTGGCAAACAACTTGGCCTTCCTAGCAAACCCCTGAGTTCTGGCGAAATAACTTCCTGTTGGCTTCACTTCCAGAAGATTCGAACGATGACCAAGAGCATTCAGTTTTTCGCTATAGGGAGTGGGACGGAAGCGATTTGTGGGGTCCAAGGATGTCGGTCTTGAGGGATCTTTTCTCTTGCAAGTGTCCATGGCACACCCCCCCCCCATTTGTTTGTTCCTGAAAAGCAGGCGCCTGCGTCTTCAGGCCGGGGTAGGCGGCCATCCAGTTCTGCCGCCATTGCCTGAAAAAGATGTGAGGCCAGGGCACTGTGCAAATGGGTTGGCTAGGTCCTCCAGTTTTGGGAAAGGGCACTACTGGGGGACCTAGTTGGTCTCCAAGTGTGAACGCGCATAAAGCAGGTGGTATGTCTTGGCAAGCCACTACGGTTTAGTGTCTGAACACACCACAAAGCAGGCAAGTGTGTCTAAGCCACGTCACTGCGGCAGGTAACCCGCTCAAGTTTAAAAGGATGGCAGCTGCAGCTGCTTTCATTCGCAAAACTGCAAGCACGCAATGAGTCCAAATTAGGCCAATGGTCCATAAACTTGTCCAATCCCTTTTTACATCCGAGTGAACTTTAATGCGGATGTGATTCAGAGAAGATTTAATAGGGAAAATACGTCTTGAGCTAGGAAAGTAAGAATGATTTGTCTTGTTGGAAAAAACACATCGGTCCCTAGTGGGAGGGCAAGTTACCCATTCGCCATAGCTAGCCCTTCTTCATGCTATGTTGCATGGTTTTCATACCAAGGTCCAAGTAGATTGGTTTGTAGTGTAAAGCTGTGGTTTGGAAAGTTCAACCCTTAGCTGGTGGTCAATCGACACGGGAGGCATCCTTGATCGTATGTGCGGAGCACCGTCGTATGCGTGGAGCATGGAATGCGTGGAGCACGGTTGTATTCTTGGAGCACGGTCGTTAGCGTTGCGTGGAGCGCAGAAAATCATTGTATGCGCTTGGCATGGTCGTATCCGTGGAGGCACAGTCGTATGCCTGGAGCACAGTCACATTCATGGAGCACATTAGTATGCATGGAGCCCGCTGTGTCTGGAACACGCTCATGCGTGGAGCTCGTATCGCGCTCGTATGCGTGGATGCGAGCAGCACGGTTGTATGCACGGAGCAAAGCCGTATGCGTGGAGCGCGGTCATACGTGTGGATCAATGTCGGAGTCGTATGCGTGGAGCACGGTCGCACGCGTGGAGCACGTTCTTATGCGTAAAGCACTGTCGTTTGCGTGGAGCACAGTCGTTTGCGTGGAGCACAGTCGTGCATCGTGTGCGTGGAGCATGGTTGTATCCGCGGAGCACAGTTGTATGTGCAATGACCCATGCGGTGGCCCAGCCAAAAGCAAAATGACAAGAGCAAATGCCGATTGCAACAAAAAAAACAAGGGATATGCCACCGTGATGAGATTCAGGTATGAAGAAGGGTGAAACACATGGTATGCAAATGTGTCTAGATATTGGGGAACTCGCCGATTGAATCTATCTATTTTCAAGTAAACTGACCCAACATGGATGCCCCTTTACAAAAAGGCTGGTGTTCAGATGGGTTCGGCCAGTTTCAAAAGGAAATTGCAAAAAGAAGTCACAGGTTGCCGAGGTGCTCCTCAACTAGAGCCAACCCCACCAAACTGAAACCAACACCAAAGGGCAAATTGTATGGAGTATGGAGAGTGTCCAGAAAAGGACACCTCCACATGGTCACCAAAGAAAGCGGGCATGATCTGAGGTCACGATTCAAAATTCGGATACGTGCCTTGCTAGGCTCCTTTCAAACTGCTCCAAAAAGGTAGTCTTCACACAGCGTCGGAAACCTACCTTTGCAAATCAAAAGGGAACTGATCCCCAGTGAGGGTTTTAGTGGTACTTGCCCTACAAATCTGGTGACTTCACTTCACCAAACCTACTTTCCTGAGTCACCTGAGGTACCGTCCAAGTCGAGCGCGGGTAAGGCTTCAGCCCAGCGGCGCGAAGCTCATGTTGTACCTGGAAGCCACCGAGACGTGGGCAGTGCCGTAGTAGCAGGGCGAAAACGGAGTCAGCCTTAGGCATTCGCCCGAATGCAGCACAGGAACCCCGGGGAACCCTGCGATTGACCGCAACTTGCCGGGCTTTTGTGGTTTGTGGTTGGTTCACTTGCACCATTTGAGAATGTTGAGCCAACAAAGCAAGGGGGTAGAGAAATGGTCATGACGGCCGGAAGGGCAAACATCGCTGCCCCTAAAAATCCGACGCAAGGATCGCAGTTTGTTCAACTGAGGCTGGCTGTGAGGATAAACCCCTTCGACCGGCTGGCTGCCCGGCCCCCAGAAAAAGAGAGAGAGAGAGAGAGAGCGCATCCAAGCCGCACCTCGCCCTTGGAGCAGCCAAGGTAGTGGATGTCGTGGTTTCCCATGATGGGAAACACCTTGTCCTCGGGGCTGAGCTCTCAAGCATCAAAGCGCCATTAGATCCATGAGAACCGCCTATTAAGCTGGATAGGTAGTTTTGGTAAGCTGCCCTTTTTGCATAAATGTGGGTGTTTTGGGGGCAGGAATCGCCAACAGCTTCCTCCAGAGCCCTTCACAACCACAGCGCGGAACTGCTCCGAACCACCCCGGAGCTTGGGCAGAGACCCCAAAGCTATCAGCACTTGGGGAAACAAGATATAGCCTCACTACAGACTCATTCAAAAGAATCCCCGCAAGTTTCAACAGTCTAGAAGGTCGATATCCTGATTGACCAACGAAAGAACACATAGATAACATGGGCCCCAGTGCTTCCAGCTACCATTGCAGCATGCGGCCATGGGAGACCCACAAAAAACCAAAAGGTAAGAACCCTGATTACCTCAACCCCATTCAAAGCCCGTTTTGGCCGTGCGAGATATCCGCACCTATGTCTGGTTGGTACTATCTCAAACCTTAATCTACCCGTGCTTTGATTGTCACAGCCCAAATCTTGGCCCAACCCAACCATGCACGCGTACACAAAACATCATTCCAGTTTGTGTTTCAACCTGCAGACATATGATACTATGGGAGGAACCCCATGCTTCCATTTGCTTGACCAAAAATAAACATATTTCCAGTAGGGATAGGTTTCCTTCAAAAGCAACAGGGAAAAAATGAACATTTTCTTAAGCAAATGGAAGCATGAAAATTTCTCACAGCTTCGCTCCAAGCGGCCACTGGAACCTGTCCGTGCAAATGCCTCTGGAAGGCGTCCCGCGTGGCGTTGCACACCTCCGCGTCCCCACCGCTGTAGGCGACGTCGCCAATCTGGGCGCGAAAGGTTCTCACGTCCCGAGTGGATGGCCCAAAAAAGTGCCCGAACTGCTTATTTCCCACTGAAATGGCCTTCCCAAAAAAGAAGACCAAGTCCAGGAACTCAGGAAGTGAGGGTTACTGCGGACACCTTGTGTCTGCGAAGTCAGTTGAAGCGGAACTTTGGAGGCCCATCGGCTGCCCAATGAGCCCCTTGAAAGAAGATGGGGCAACAAAATCCGCGCGGCCCAGCGGGATTCGAGCCCCGTCAAACGCAGCTGGACATCGGCCACGCCGCTGCAGCCGCAACCCTGGATTGTTCTATTCTTGGCCACAACATCCTTGCTGCAACTACACCACGGCTTGCCCCTTTTAGAGAGTCTCAACGTTCAAACCAAACCAGTCTACCCCTCACACACGGACTCACTAATAGAACTAAATTCTAAAGCAAATACATAAACAGTATATCACCTCATCAACACTGCCCATAAAAATCATCAATACATAACTCTGCCCTTAAAACAATATATAGCTTGAATTGTATTATTCACAACATGCATAACTCAACAAACAAGTACGTTACTTTACATGTCTAAACTACAAGACCCCATCTAATGAAATGCCTAAATAATATATGTCCCAAGTTGTCCTTAAACTCATAATCCAAATCCTAATAATTAATCAATAAATATCAATCCACTAATGTGTATATATATATATATATGTACAATATTCATATCAACATAATTCACAGACCATTGCCTTCTCCAGAAAACCTGGCCCCAACCAAAACTCCGCCCAGCTGGCCGTATAGTGGCAGGGTCATTCGACAGTCACATAATAGGGGCTCCCGGACAGAATGGCAACAATCCTGGGCGGGATCATATTGTGTGATGTAAATACAAGCTAGATGCGGGCCAGGGGGTCACGTCGCAAATATAGTAACACACACAGACACATACATACATGTATGCACATGCGCGCATGTGGAAGCACGAAAACACGAAAACGTGAAAACGGAAAACCGCGAAACCGCCGAAACTGCGAAAACGCAAAAACCACGAAAAAAAGGAAAAAGCAGAGCGCGAAAACGCAAGAACCTGGAAGAAAGAAAGCCCGAAAAGGGCCTGCAAAGCACGAGGGAAAACACGCAAAAACACCCGAAACCGGCGTTTACATGTTTTTCGTTTTTCCAATCTTGCATTTTCCTGATTTCTCGAGAATCTAGACCGGAAGCGAGGGCGACCACGCGCGGTTCAGCGGCTTAGCGCGGCTCAGCCCCCCCCCAATGACAGACTCCCCATTCGAAAGAAGTCGGAATTGCTAGCCAGGGCGCGATCACCGCGGCGGTGGGCTTCTCGCCCCGATTCACCACGAAGTCTTCCATGCCTGCAAGGCTTGTTGGGGGCCCCAAGATGGGCACAAGCACATTGCTGGAACTTAGTACAAGGGGAAACTGAAAGCCACCCTGTGTCAATCTTTATCACACGTTGCCCGGTTTCAGCAGTGCCGCGTTGACCGTGGCAAAACGGAGTTTTGACCATCTCAGTGCTTCAATATACCTGTGTGATAGGCAACCAAGGGAACCACCCTTTCAAAAACCAAAAGGGGAACAGCTGGTTCCCTACTTTAATGGTAGTTGGGATCCACATGAAAGAAATCGTCCAGCCTTCATACAGGCTGAAGGCCCCCTCATAGGCGCACTTCCCCATGGGCCAAGGGTTCGTGAGCTGATCCGCGTGGTTCCGGCTGTGGCCAATGTCGGCCTGGCAGTGAAGGGCGGCTTGGAGATTCAACGGCTTTGCCTTGCCGCTTCTCGGCAGGGAATGTGGGAATGACCCCTTGGTTCATTCCCAACAGCCTGGGTCATTCCCTGCTGAGCACCAGCAAGTTTCCTCTTCCCCATCCAAACAAGCTCGGAATGGCAACCGGTTTCCTGTTGGCATAGATAGCTAAAAGGCAACATGCGAGCGCTGGCAGCAGAAAGTGGGGCGGTACAACGATCACATGCCTACTTCTGGCGCCAAGCCCAAACTTCAGGCCTCTGTTTTCCATTATGTCCAAGTCAAGAGGTCTGCAAACAATCGCCCTGGCAGTTAGCCCCAAAAGCGTGCATGGGCTTGCTTGGCGACTATCCCCAAAACGGTTAACTCCAGACTCCAGCGGCTCCCCCCCCCTCGCCCCCCCCCCCCCCACCATTTTGCAACCCATCTCGGCCCTCCGGTTCTTTGCGCCGAGGGTCCATGAAGAGAAGCTTCAGCCCATCGCCAAGCACGAGGACTGGCAAAGCCGCAATTCGGAGTGACCGGAACATGGCGGCCTCTTGAACTTACTCTCCCATTTGAGCCTTGACACAGCTCGGACATGGCCAGAAATCAAAAAAGTGTGAGTCCATCAGCAAGTTTTCGTGTGGCAAGCTGTTCCTCAGGAGGCCAGCCATGAATTCAACAGGGGCTTTCATGGAGATAACCATGCAAAGCTCATCAGTTGTATACAGCGGTCTGATCAGCAAGCAAGAAACATCATCTGAATGCAGGTCCAATCACCAGCGGTCCGCGAATCTGCATTTTCGCGAAAAGCTCCGGATACGGCATTGGCCCATGCGGACCCTTGAGGGTTGATCCGACCCCAGCCCTTGTAGAAAAGCTTGGTGAGTGCACAATGCTAACGAACACAAGCATTGGGTCTTGCCCCCTAAGCAATTGGCAGCTGACAAGTGACAAAGAGGTGGTATTTCCAATATGACTTGCCCGTAGGCGGTTTCGGCTGTGGCAAGAGCAACCCTGTGGGGCATGATACATTTACAAGCGACAAGGCAACCAGCTCGCACGGCGACAAATGAACCGCGAGGCATTGTCCGCCATTGCGCGGCATACGCTTTCAGCCGGGAGCATTGGAGCATTGGCACCTAGCACGGGAAAAGCACTTCTCCAGAACCGCCGGCCTTCCCCAGATCACCTCTTAATGAAAGGCTCATTGCGGTCTGACGTCCTATCTACCGGATAATTGGCCACCACGAGATTGTCAGCCGGATGGACAAGAGGGAACTTTCAGGGTCGCTTTGTACGCATGAAAAAGGATATCATCCCCGTTTGGAAGGGATGCTTAGCGTTTGTGGGGAATCCACCCCGGGATCCTAGCCTCCCCCTTGAGCTTCCCCAAATAAACATAGCCTCACCAGACTCTTCTTCCCAGAAAGCATAGGTCATGAGAGGGTTGGGCATTTTTGGGAGGGGGACCCTCCTACCCACAAATAATTCATTGAATCAAGCTACTTGTGTCATTCTTAGATTACTTAAGAGTGTAAAATTAAACTTTTGTGTGTGTGGCAAAATGGCGGGACCCAAAAGTGGAGTTGCTGGTTTCCATTCAAACCAATCAGAAAGGGTACCCTCAACAAAACACGCCAACTACAGCTGCTAAAGGAATGGAACTCATTGTTAGTTCTGCTGGTCCCGTGTCTATCGTGAACTCCTGCAGGATATACCATAATAAGAATAGAACAAGATGATCTGTGAGAGACATGTCCCTTCCAATTTCTTGGAACTCAAGATCTTACCGAAGAAAACTTAGACGGAGCGCAAAAAATGCAATTTGGCTACAGCGTATCATACATGCATTATTGCATGATTCATGCCTTGTCCTTGGCCTCTACCATTCTCACTATCTGTCCTATCACTCACCATTTACCTCTGTAATCAATTGGATGAGGGTGACCATCATGATGATGTTTGGGAAGCTTGGAAAGTGAAGGAATGAGAGGCAAAGCATGAAAGGATAAACATATAGACATAGATACACAATGATACAAATAATTAATGCTTGGCATGTTTGACATATCTGCATACTGTACCTGGCGTTTTCCTTCATCTCTAACAGGTGGATTTGGGAATGAAAGGATGAAGATATGGCCCGCTCTCTTTCCTGCTCTCTCCCTCTCTCTCGGTCTCTCACATCTGGGGAGCTGGAAGAGAGAAAAAATGGAGGCGGATTTCTTGTCCAACAGCATGCTATGCTCTAGTTGAAAAAAGCGAGGAAACCCGCAAATCCTTTCTCTCTGCTCCATCTCCATGCGCGGGCTGAGGCTCGAACATCAGCGCGGACATCCGCTCTGCACCGAACCCGCGCGGTTCGGCTCACCTCAGCTCCACTTTGGGTTGCTTCCCTCGCAGAGACACAAATCCTCGCCGTGAATATTCGGCTGATTGGGACATCTTGCGAAGCTCCAGTTGCTCGCGCCAATATGCTCCTTGCATCTCCTCATTTCGGTCAGCTCACAAGCCAGCCAGACAGTTTGGGGACAAGCTTTGTTTGGAACCTAGCCGGATTTGGAGAGCACTGGCCGCAGGGTTAAGCATGACTTAACAGCTTGTGACTTCACGTCGTTAGCAAAGGCAAACAGGCGTGCTGTTGGATTTCGCCCACAAAGCTCCGGCATGCGTCACCAGACGAACGTTTATAAAATCTGTATAAGTGTAGGAGAGTAAGATCGTACAGTCCGACGGAGCAACTGTGAGTAGGTTTGGAGCACTGCAAGCAATCGCTCTGCACCGGTGCGAATCAAGCAGCGAATACAACCCACTTGTTGTCAATCCTGACGAACTCCTGCACCACCTAAGAAACCCTGGAACGAAGATTCCCCTGCAAATATCAACAACTATGGTTTTACATGATTGCAAAGTGGTGCAGGATTGCGTCCACAGTGGCAACACAACACGTACTTTATGCGGCAATCGCACACAGGGAAAGGTGCTAAGCCTTCAAGCGAGGCTTCACGTTGTACGTAAGCAGCCTTCTCGAACACGACAACACCAAAATGCCACATTGATAGTACCTGCGGGGAACACAAGCGCAGATGGCACACCGTAGATCATATTATCCGCAGAAGAGTACCAAACACTGCGAACCATTGAATACCAGCAAATGTGGCGTCATACCACATGAGTGTGCCACATCTAAAAATAGTGCGAGTGGCAATTCAAGTCTCAAAAAGCTGAAGAGCCGAACAAAAAGGAACACAAAGCATGTTTCATGAAAAGGATGCAGCTGTAGCGCTGACAGTTGGTCGCAGTGGCAGCCGAACATTCAGCAAGAGTGCAAAAACAAATTGCTTGAGGAAAGCGCGCAGACATGCCCCGTGAGCAAACGCAAGTCCCTAAACCCTGCCCCTCACATATTGGGTTCGTTGATGGATTCAATCTGGCGGCCAGGCTGTCAATTCTTTGAGCCATCCTTCCAACACGATGACTGGATTGCTCGAAATGAAGGTTCGGGCCAATCCCATGGAAGTGACATCCTTTAATCTCGCAGATCGCCGTTTAAGACCCCATGAACAACATGTTGCGTCAACGGGGGGGTTAGCCGGGAAAATCACATGTTTGTTTCTTTTTCAGTGATCAACATCTTGATTATGCGCCACTGTTGCCTTTTCCGGCTTTCCTTTCTCGTTGGCGTGGGGGGGGAGTGGGAGGGGGGATGTTTCCGTGAGTTGTGAACTGCTTTCTCGTATTGTAGAGTTCTCACGCAGTCCGCCGGGCTCATGCAGGGCATTCGCATGCATATGCTTCATATTGCTGCTGCGCTTGGCTGGGCAACCCTGCATTTCATCTTATCTGCAAGACTACTGGCTAATTGATCCCTGGTATTTAGACAGTTTGCTGGTAGTGGCTTCACAGGCTCTCACAGGCGATCCCACTGCGGCTGTCGTGTTTGAGATTTCATTGCGGCCTGATCGCTGGCCATTGAATTTGATTTGTTGAACACCGAGCGCGATCTTCTTCACGCGATTTGGTTTCTTGGCTGAAGCTGTGAAGAAATACGCGAGCAAGCAGAAGATGTAGGCCTGTCAAATTCCCGGCTAACCCCCCCCTATCCGTGGACCCAACATGTTGGGCTTGTCAGTTATCTAAATGTGGAAAAACAAAACATGGGTCCTGGTCCCGCACCGAACTCCAAATCCAAATTATAAGTCTTGTTTGACTAAATGGTTGCATAGATTTATCGCCACCAAATTAATGGCTTGCAAGTAAGGATCGAATCAAGCTACTTCAAACTATCGATTCACCATTCTGGCAAGTGGCTCGAACTGATCGATCTTCCACACCCGCACCTGGTTGGCCGGTCGCTTTTGGCACACGAGACTCGCGTTAAAGTGGAGCACACACACCCAACAAAAAAGTGCTTTCTCTCTCTCGATCCACAAATGTGTATCATCAAATCCCCTGAAGTTCCTTCTACTCAACAAACAGCTGGACGCGCAATCAACCTGGTGAAAAACTCAAGCCTGCCAATCTGTGCCATACTGTGGATGGGCGAAATCCAGGTCAAACCTCTAAAAAACCCTGAAGTGATGATTCTCCATGGAAATACCAACAAACAATATGGTTTCTTAGGTGGTGCGAAATGGATTCTGTCCATCCACAGTCAAAGCTCGCTATGCCCAGGCGAATGCCAATCAGGGCTCCGGGCCGTGCGGTCGTGGGAAGCCGAGAAGAGGTGAGTGTCGATCGTCAGCTGGCAAACAAAAAGCAGCAGACCAAGGAAATCAAAGGCCCGCACACCTATAAAGGGGAGGCCCGCACACCTAGAGGTTTGTAGAACCTGCAAATCGTTCTCAAGGGTTCTCAAAATCGTTCTTAGAACTTTCACAGGGCTGGGGAGCGGGCGGGGGGCCTGCTTAATGTCTCCCTGTTCTTACCCCGAACCGTTGCAAATGCTAGCTTCGGATTAATCTGGAAGGACCGTGCCAACAGGACTCCACCTCAAACTCAGTTTCCCCATCAACGGGGAGCAATCCGAACGTGACATGAGTCACCCTGGTTGTGACCGTCTCCAATAAACTTGTGCACGGATGAACTCTCAAAATGCTTTTCCAAAGCCCAAATCCCTGGAACTTGGAATACTACACCAATTCTAAACTAGGATTAGGCCCCCTTGAAAGTGTACCCTGGACGGTTTTTCCGGTGATCCCTGCAGTTCGAAAGCGTCGTAGCACCCAGTTCTTCACTCCCAAAATTCCCCCCCCCCCCCCCAAATGAAGAACATGCTTCTCCTGAGGATTTGTTCTATTGGGGGGACCCCCCCCCCGTTTATGATTACTGGCTAGGGATTATTCTAAAGGTGCAAGTTTCTGCAGGTGCAAGGAGGGTCACCCAAACGGGTCCAGGAGCTCTTGTAGACTTGTGCAATGATTATCTGAAGGCCATCGTGCCCTTTGGAAACAGCTGACAAACAAGAAGCATCCTCTTCTCAATTGCCCCTTAACAACCCAGACATAAAAGGTTTATCTTTTGGGACCTTGACTAAATATGGCAACCGAACTGGAAACCAAAAGATCAAATCATTGGCTTTGAACAGCTGAGTCTGCCAAATTTCATGGGTCAGGTCAGTTCGTTCGGGATTTGGGTGTTTTAAGGTGCTAAAAAAGAATAAGGGTTTTTTACTCAAACTTAAGGGTTTGCCAAAACCAAAAAAAGAAAAGCCCAGATTTTGAAGCAAATCTCAAAGTGTACTATTGATGCCAGTTTCCTCGAATCAAGAATCAATTTGCTTGCTTCCCAGGGGACCGCGCCGTTTCTGCGCGCTAAGCCTTAGGGGTAAGACAGCTTGACGCTCCTGCTGAAAGGGGTTTGGGGTCATCTAAACAGAAATGAGTCTTGGCCGCCAAGAGGAAAGGGCTTGAACTGTTTTCGGGAATCTCTTGCCTCTTCTGTCCGCAGCAAAATGCGTTGTGTTGGAGCCCAAATTCTGCTCGTATTTTGGCAGATTGGGCTTGCGTTTGCGGCAATTGCGAGTTTTCACAAAGAAAGCAGTGATCTGCAACAAATCCTGCATGGGCACATGTTTTAGGGTTTTGGCCACACGCTACATAATACGCAGCAGATTCGGAGTTCGTCCGGGGCAAGAATTAAGCCCCGAAAAAAAACAATAAGCAAAAATCACAGCCTGAAAAAAAAAAAAAAAACGAGCAATAAAACAAAATAACAAAGCCGAAAAAACTCAAACTTAAGGCCGACACACCAAAATCAGCTCCCCCAAAGAAAAATATGGCCAAAGTTTGTTTGGCGCTTGTCCGGGAAGTAAATCCAGCCCGAAACATACATAACAGGAAAATCAAGTGACCAAAAGAACTAATTTCAACAAGTGGCCTGAGAACATGTTTGTTTGCCTCAAAAAACACCTTCCCAGGCCACTTGTTGAAACTGGCCCCTGTAATCACTTGGCCCCTTTTGGTAAGCCCGAAAAAGCAAAAAAAAACAGCTTGGCCACCAAAATACCTGGGCTCAAAAACATACTTATGGCCAAAGTGTGTTCGGAGTTGGCTCGGGAACAATGCCAAAGTTCGCTCGGAGCTTGTTCGCTTGTTCGGAGTTTGTTCCGAGTTCGCCCGGAGTTCGTTCGGAGTTTGTTCGGAGTTCGTCCGGAGTTTGTCCGGAGTTCGTTCGGAGTTCGCTCGGAGTTCGTTCGGAGTTCGTTCGGAGTTCGTTCGGAGTTCGTTCGGAGTTCGTTCGGAGTTTGTTCGGAGTTCGTTCGGAGTTCGTTCGGAGTTCGTTCGGAGCTTGTTCGGAGTTCGTTCGGAGTTGGTTCACGGGGAACCTGGGGCCTCTGAGAAACGCCTACCAAGAAAAACACGTTCTGCTCCGTATTATGTAGCGTGTGGCCAAAACCCTAAAACATGTGCCCATGCAGGATTTGTTGCAGATCACTGCTTTCTTTGTGAAAACTCGCAATTGCCGCAAACGCAAGCCCAATCTGCCAAAATACGAGCAGAATTTGGGCTCCAACACAACGCATTTTGCTCGTACAGAAGAGGCGGTTTCATAGTTAAGTTTTTCCCGGAAAGCAGTTCAAGCCCTTTCCTCTTGGCGGCCAAGACTCATTTCTGCTTAGATGACCCCAAACCCCTTTCAGCATGCGCATCAAGCTGCCTTACCCTTAAGTTTTTTTTGGTGAACCGAATTCCCCACGCAAATTGGCAGAGTCCCTCTTTTCCTCTCCCCTTTGAACCGGGATCCCAAATTCCCCCCTGCCCCCCCCTCCCCCCGCCAGGTCGGATATGGGGCCGCGATGGCCCTGCAACACGTCCTTGCATCGCCTCGGCTTCGAAGACCCGGAGCCAGGGACCACACCCAGAGGATCCATGTGTCCGCGTCGGTAAAGAAGGTATGGCCCACTGAAACCCTCCAACTACCCTCGAAAAAAAAGGGAATCCGCCAACCATGATTTCGGGGTAACCCACGTTGAAGTTGGAATCTTGGCCAACCCCTGCGGCATGGCTAGTTCCTCAAATGGCAGACAGTTCATTGGAAACACCTCCAAAACATGTTGATGGACAACATAAAAGAGAAATAATGACGTCCACTAGAGGGTCCCCAATGAAGTTTCACACCCAAATAGGTCTGCCGGTTGCATTCAAAGGATGGTAAATCCATCATCTGTTCAAGTCCTTCAACTGATTCATACAGGCTGCAAAAAGACATTGCCACTTGGGGTGCTAAATAGCGCATGGCGTCCCACATGATGCTTTATTCTATCTCAAAAGGCACCGAACGAGGATGGATGCTGCTTTTCAAAGCCACTAATTTGCACCCAGTCTTCAGTGCTCTTGGCATGAGGTATGTTTGTTCCCACTCTGATGACATACTCGTGAAAACATCCAAGTCGCTTTAGGAAGGGAACTGAGGAGCCCCGTATCGAACGCATGGATATGAACCGCGTCTTGACCAGGGTTCACATTCCCTATCCAACTCGCCCCAAAACAAAAACCTCACATTGAATTCTGTCCAAAGGCTGGGCTGAATGGATTTCCCCTTCAAAAGTTGCAATTGACTGGTTTCCAGTAAAGCTACCGCTGTTGGAGGTTCCACCAAGGGACATGGAAAAGCCATGAAAATGTGCTGTTCAAAATCTCCCGAAAAGCTCCTTGGTTGCTGGTACACCAGGAAACTGGCAAAGGCTAAAATGCAACCAGTGTATCCATCTACCTGGACCCTCAAAATCCAACTCAAAAATTGGATATTGCAACCCAATTCTGGGGTGAATCTCCTTTTTGTATGGGCAGTGCGTGGGGGAGTTATCGGGGCCATTAAGCCCTTCACAAGGGCCGCCAAAAAGGGACCCCTTGACCCCCACCTTCCCGGCGCAACCTTCCCGCCCGGAGCCCGGAGCCCCGGCAGGCCGCAGTCCCAGACCTTGATGATGGAGTCCTGCGATTCGAATCCATCCAGCCCTCGCGGGTGCCGTCCCGCTCAGTCACTTGGATCATGCCAAAGGCATAGACCACTCAAACCCAGCAAAAAGGGAATCCACAAACCAGAATCTTGGGGAAACCCATTTTGGGGTTGGACAGTTGAGGGTCCGGGTACCCATCTGATTACCTACTTGAGATGTGGGGTTAAGAAAAACAACGGGGGCCTACGAAAATGTCCGCGCCAACTCCCCCACTTTCTTCCCACAGTGGCAGGTGTTGAATCGAATGGAAAAGGAATCAATCTCTTATCAAAACCTGCCCCTGGAAGGCTGGAATCTCCATCCCTGCTTGG
This sequence comes from Effrenium voratum, assembly GCA_963377175.1. Classification (NCBI taxonomy): domain Eukaryota; class Dinophyceae; order Suessiales; family Symbiodiniaceae; genus Effrenium; species Effrenium voratum. The sequence goes on along the minus strand of CAUJNA010002802.1, from coordinate 205,465 downwards.
ATTGATAAGAATCTCTGGGGTGAAAAACGACACTCGCCCCCATCCCGGCCTTTCCACCGCTAAAAAGGACCTCCTCCGACACCGAGAGCGCCAGCGCGGTGAGCCAGTCGCCTAGCAAGGTCTGCGAAGGTGGACTGAGGAACAGCTTGGCCCTTTAAAGGCAACGAACAAGGAGGCTGTTCCCGAAAGATGATCAAACCCATGGTTGGGGAAAACGCATTGGAACCAAAAGGAGGTTGCTCAAGAGTTTAGTGGGGGGGTGGAACGTTTTACGGGAACCTTTTTGAAACCTTTTTGGTCATTGGAACCCCTTGTTTGTGGTTGGGTAGAAACATGTTTGAGTGCTTTGAATGGTGGACCAAGGGGTTGCCTGATGCCAGGCTTGACACCCGATTGTTTAGCCAGGGTTTAGCAGGGTTCCCATCTTTGCGCAGGCTTAAACCACGCGCGTTTCATTTCCCAAGGGCGAACCCATCGGTGTAGGTCTACGGGTAATCAAAAAAAAGAAAGAGTAGGGAACCCCTCGAATTACAGGGGAGGGCACCTGTGATCAAACGAAACGCTTTCCAGGAACTAGGGTCCTCAGTGAAGGCCATGCTGCTTCCCTTAGAACCAAGAGGGATGCAACATTAGCAAACTGCACCCAATTGATTTTGAAGGGGCCGTCATTTTGACGAGCACACGCGCAAACGCTCAGAAAACACACACACGCACAACAAACAACATCGGCTTTCAACGGGGTTGGACGATGCGGATGATTCCCAAGATATTGCAGAAGGCAAATCCTGCAAACATGCATTGTCTTGGTTCAAGTCGACTTGCAACAAATCTAGGGAAGCAATCAGAGCAAATCCATAATGCTGCGTTGTACGCGGCAAGTTGCATCAATGTCCACGCGGCAAGTTGCATCAATGTCCACGGGCGTTGTCCCGGGGACAACGCCCAACACGAGCAACTCAGCAATGCCAAAATGAGTTGAGATAGTTGGGTGAGTTGAAAAATGGATGTTGCCTTTGAACAAGAGCACCAGCGGAGTAGAGATGGTGCTCGGTGCATTGCCTTGAAAGATCAAATCCATAGAATCTGCGCTCCACCGTCCCCCATCCGCGGGCTTGGTCACATGAGGGCAAGTGTTCTAAACATGTTCAAACAATTTGTAGTCTTTGCATGTCCCAAAAAGGACTCCGATTGGGGCCTTTCAAAAGCAGCCTTGTCCAATCTGGTTGTTTCATGGCCGAATTGGGTTTCGCAAAATGGGAGAACCAGGGCCTGATTTCCCATATCAGCTTCAAGGAAGCTAGGGATCCGACCAGTCTAGTGCAAGTGCAAGTGCGTGCCCTCCAACACGCACAAGGTGACACTCAAACAAACAACTGGGTCCAGAAATTGACATCTGCAAATGACCCGCTGGATTCTGGTTTAAAGTAAAAAAAGCCACCCCCAGAAGTATTTTGTTGACCCCTCAACCAGCTTGCTTTTAGGGGCCCGGAACAAATCGCGCTCGAGCCCAACCTTGAGCATGCGGAAGCTGCAGGTCGCTCTCCAGACTTCTGCTGTCCCAGCGTCGGATAGACCTGTGGCGCTTGAGGATCCCGTCCCTCCTGAGAGCCAGCAGCAAACGTATATGGACCCATGGCCATTGTGCACCCTTGGGCTGGTTTCTCCTGGTCAGGCGGATGCCAGGGATTCTTTCACAGATTCCACCTTTGCCAGTGCCTTGCCTGGCCTTCTGCATTCGCCGGAACTTGGGGACTGCCCCAGGCTCAAATGGTCCCTGGTCGATTTGGGCCGGAAATGGCAATCCGTTTTGAACGGAATCCGGATAACAGTGAGGGAAACATCCCTCAAGAAATCGGCAAGGTTGACAAATTCGGGTCGACAGTCACAAAGGTCCGAACCCTGAAAACTACAAGACCCACCCCAATTCAAGACACAGGTTGAACGGCTAACCCGAGCTGAACCTGCTGCTTGCCGCACCTGTGTTACAGGCCGCTATTGACCTCCCCCTCCCTGGCTCGCCTACGTAAGCCAAGAAAGGACAAGGGGAGGTCTGGAGGTTGTGTACCACTTCTGGAGAAATATACTGCCTTCATAGCATCATATAGCATCCTGAGATGACCTCTACCCCCAAAGCATAATTATTCGGCCTTACTTTGCCCTCTCGCTCCCTGTTGGGCCTTCTTGGGCGCCTTCACCGGGTCCCAACGCGGACACAAGGCCCCCCCCCCGTCCCCCCGTCCCTCCGTCCCCCTCAAACCGAACCCGAGGCGAGCCCCAGCTCCGCCTATCGCGGCTCGCGGAGAAGAAGCAGCCCTTTTTCACAGCCACCGCCACGTCGGAGACCCCGTCGTAGTGGGGCGGCGCCAAGGTCCTTCGCGCCTCAAGCCCAAAACCTTTGCCCAAAGACGGCATGGCATTCCCACCATTCCCACGTCTTCTGGCCGTACCAGGTCAAAAAGTGTGCCATCCCAGAGATGCCTTAACCCAGGTGTCAAATAGTGGGTTCGGAGCAGCGAAACACGTACCCATCATCCCTTTTTGGCTTCCTTTTGGGACAAATACCGGCTATCTGGCAGTTCACCAGAAGAACACCAGTGGTGCCAGTCGGGTGAAGATTCCCAACAACACAAGTCAGTCATTCGGGTAAATTACAACGCGGGGGTGAACTGGCCAAAAGAGACTCAGGACATCCTCGAGGACCCCGATTTGAGACTATCCAGATACTATCCAGTTCAGGCTGGTGATTCATCAGAAATCAACAACAAATCATTCACCAACCTGAAACAAGGTTGCCGGTTCTGCTGGGTTTTTCTTCGTGTTCCTTTGGAAAGAAAAGAAAGCTGCCGCGAGAATGTTGCCCATGTGGATGTGGTTTTCGATTGGGGACCGTTCATAAACATGATTTACAACAACAGTTGAAGGGCTTGCCCTTCTATCAACAGCCATCTAGGTATGTGTTAGGGAAACCCAAAAGGATGGGGCTGCGTTCTTCAGGTGTCCTTCAGTTGTCCTGAGTCCCTGGATTTAGGAAACACCCATTTGATGCTGGGCTCATGAGATCGGCTTGGCACGAAGCCTTTTTGAATGAGCGCTGTGGGGATTCCAACCAAAGTTTCTCTGGGACCACAAGTGGTTTTGCGGAACAGTTTCCTAAACATAGCGAATAGAAAAGAAAAGCCAGTTTGGGTTTGCGACCGACTCTTAACCCATCGCTGTTTCTTCCTTGGTATCCAGTTCATATTTCAGGCAAATGGATCTAAGGGCTATCCATCAATTGCAAAAAGGCCGCAGTCTCCCAATCACCCCATCTGGAGCTAATGGGCCGCAAATTCCGGTTGAATGCTTTAACAGGGACCGTGGCTTGCATCCCAAACCCGCCTGAGTGCCGCCTGCATCACTTTGTTGAGCAAAATGCAGTTTGGAACGGAAGATTTGTCATACTTTGTGCCTTGGGCTGAGTGGTCCGTTGCGCTGAGTCTGACACTATGGTCTATATTAACGGGTAAAGTCATGTCAACTGGTGTCCCAAATCTAGCCTCTCAAGCTCGCTTCCGCCTCATACTCCATGATTTTGCCATCAAAGTCATCCCCCGAAGTCCAAGGTGCAACCACAACTTCTCACTTTGACAACTCCCAGAAACAGTCAATACCACCCCATGGGTACCCTCAAACAAAACCAACAAAAGGCATGAGCTCGCTGTTCGGCCCTGCGAGGCCTGCCAGGTGGATGAAAGCCACACCTGAAATCGCGGAAAGAAAACCGCTTCCATCTGCGGGCTTGGATTGGTGGTTAAGGAGGGGTTTTCCATTTACCGCATAGAACCAGGGGTTCCCCAAACCACGAGTGCAAACCACCAAGGGCTACCTGCACCACTCCCAACACCCGCGAAGTTGCTGCCCCCAACGATAAGGCCAAACCAGAGACCCAGATAGACGTGTTGCAATGCGAACTTGCCTTCTGGGACGAGGGAAACTGGTGTTTTGACCTTGAGCGTCTCGCAACCTCAAAGAGATCCCGTTGGAAGTTCTTGGACAGATCCGACGGACTTGGCGTCCAGACCCAGACCCTAAGACACAACAAGCGTCGAGATTTATGCAGAGCCATCCGTGTGCCCGGCCGGGCGCAAACCCCCCCAAGTTGTGCGATTCCTACCGGGGCCCACCAAAAAAAAGAAGAAGCCAGCGGTACTTGGCATCGGGAGTCGGAAAAGTCAGGTGGTCACAGCCTACAAGGAGTGAGTTCGGTTGGTTTGACGGCTTCAAACAAGAACCAAAGGTTCGTAAGGCATTTCAAAGCACCACCTCCACATTTGCCTGCCTGGTTCTGTTCCACATTTCGCGTACGTTATGCAAAATAAATAGAGATACATGTGCCATGATCAAGAATCCGTGTGTTTGGCCCATGGTCATGGTTCCCTGAGCAATCATTGTCACGGCTGTTAAGGCTTGTACTACCAGGTTGATGACCATCCCTGTCAACACCAATTGCAGGGGTCTTTTGACCATGGCACACATAAAGATAATCCTGCAGTTGGTTCTCAACGCGCCTTCATCGTGCGGTCTCGGCTGGCCGTGATGAAGGAGTCACCTGGCCGCGTCAATGTCTGCCCCGTAGAACATCTAGACAACGGTTCTGGGCCCCGGCGTTCGGTGGCTCACCTCCAAGAAGGAACCGTCTCTTTCAAAATATCCACATAGAGTCTCAAAACAAACGACTGAGTTGCAACTGAGTTGCAAGGAGCATGACATCGACGAGTTCAGCATCGTGCCAATCCAAACCCACAACTCACACAATTGTGGCAAAGAACCCTTTCCGCGGACCAAGATGATTCATTGGTTTGCTCAGTTTGCTCCAAGTTCGATTCAAGGCGCGGCAGTCCTTTCGCAGACATGGTCATGAATTTTGATCAGGGACCTTGTGGACATCAGAATTCGAAGGGGATAAAGCGGTGCGCCGGGGACCCAGAAATAAAAGGTGATCACCTTTTCGGACCTTGACTAAATACGGTTGCCCAAACCGTGTTCCAAACCAAAAGGTCAAAAGCTTGGCTTTGAACCACTGAGCTGTGGCTCCAGCGTTTAAAATCCCTAACTCGATATGCTTTGGCCTGCGTCCAGCTTTCTCAGCCGGAAGATGCCGCTCAGGTGCGCCTCATCGGCGAGCGAGCAATGGAGCCCCGGGCTCCAAAATTGATCTCACGGCTTAGCTGCATGAAAACCAAGTCATGGGCCCTGGACTTCTGAAGCGTTCTATAATCTTGCTGGCGTTTGGTGTCAAGTCCAACAAGTTGCAAAGGGTAAGCTGGCTCATCTTTAAACAGGTGTGTGAGCGTCAAGGGCATTCTCTGAATTCTTGCTGCGAGGATGTTGGTCGGGCTGCAGGGATAGGAGTGCGCTGTTTGCCCCCAAAGGAGACCCTCCCACCAAACAACAATGTGAACAGCGGGTACCGCTCGACAGCTGGGTCGGGTTCTGGCTCGACCACGCACACAATGACTCAGATACAGGTTGCTGAATACTGAATCTGCTTCGCATATCACATACTGCCCCGTGTTCCAGCTACCATTTGCGGCAGGCAACTCGAGAACTAATATGGCATTGCATGATCAAATTACTTCTTCTCACAGGAGGACATGGACATTGAAAACGTGTCCCACTTGTCCCTGGCAAACGAACCACGGACCACTGATTTACGTGGCCCACAAATCCGGGATGCTCCAAAAAATTACGTTCTGATTCCGATTCATGTTTCGCCCACTCCATATAGGTTGGGAGGAGACCTCCCAGTCTTGACCAAAACCTCGTGTGAGTCACAATCAGCACCTATCAAAATGGTCTACCCAAAACCATGCTAGAAATACCAAGGCGGATATCCGCCCTGGCAAAGGGGATTGTCCCATACCCTCCAATTGCCCGGATTTTGCCTGCGACTCATGTAAAGTTCAACTACAGGTAAGAGACGAAAAGGCGCTGGTTCAGACCCAGGTCTTCATGGCAGCTTGGCGGATTGTCTCTAAAGAAACATGGAACCCTGAAAATAGATGGTGTCCTTTTGGCTTCCCGTTAAGACCATCCCAAAAGGCACTCCCCAAACAAATACACACGTATATGTATCTATGTATACATATATACCACATAGATTCCAAACAAAACAGAAAAGGGCATCGCTGGAGATCTTGGGTGGGACGTTTTTCCCTGAACCCTAACCCTTGTGCAAACCCCTTCATAAACTTCAACCACTGCTTAACGACCTTTTGGCTTCCGTATACTGGACCAGTTTCGGGTCACCGATTCCTTCGTAATTGGTTGGCTTTGAAGCCCGGGGTCTTCTAAATGGGCCATCCCAACCAAAGAACCAACGTACTTGGCTGCAGCACATTTCAAAGTGAATTCAGGGGGCCCGAAAATGGTGGACATCCGACTTCGGGGATTTGTGCCCAAGTTGTGATATTCCACGCATTTCGGGTATTCCAACCAAAATGGGTCAAACTTTGGGAGCCGCCACCAGCCGCTGGTCTCGGCCCAAAAGCGGAGCCGAAGGCGCCTGCTCGAGGCTGGCCAGCATCGCCAGGGAGTTGAGGTCCCAGACCCGCACGGAGCGGTCCTCACGCAATGACGGATCCCGTTTCTTGGGGAACTTCATTGAGTCGGCCAAGTTACTAAGTTGCTGGAACACCTCGGATATAACCCACTTGTGAGTCCAAATGGAGTTACCCTTGCTAGTTGGTAACCCAGGTGGCTAACCACTTGCTAGCTTGGCCGAACACCCAAGTAGGGGTTCCCTCATTCTCTTCTGAGAACCGCTGACCGGGCTCTGCTGGGTGATCAAAGTCAGCAGGTGGGGGTGGGGCTCTCTTTTACCTACTGTGGATGATTGCGAAACCCAACATTGCACCACCGAAATGCAACCATGGTTGAACCCATTGTTTCCTGGTATTTACGTTGGGGAGTCGAGCCATCCAGGGTTTCTTAGGTGGTGCAGGAATTGCTCCATCCACAGTAGCTCAGGAAAACTTGTGGGGGGAGAGGAGTGATGGGGTCCAGAATAACGTCCAAGATTATCAAGTTCAAGCAAAGGTAGTTGACAAAAATGGGTCCTGCACTCCTTTCAGGACCTGGGAAGGGATGATGGGGCGAGGACACCACCCCAAAGTAGGCAAGGCAGGTTTGAACGCTTCGATCGCTGCAAGAGATTCTTTGCTGCATTCACCCAATAAACCCCCAAACTGTTCTTGCAGTTGTCCTTTTGGTTCTCCTTCAAAAGAACCTGAAAGGGGTACCAATTTGGCTATGGGGCTGAGCTGTTGGCATCGCAGTTTCATCTGTCAACATGCGTCAAACCAAACAAACGACCCAAATCAGCTTCTCTGGGTGTGCGGTTTTTGGGGGACCCCAACATGGGTGCTTTTTTTTGGGATGTTCCTTGAAAACCAGTTGAAAAGGGGCACCCTCAAAACAGGATCTTCCTGGTGCTCTGGATTGCAGATAAGCCGGGAGACTCACTCCTTCGCTCCTTCGCTCCTTCGCTCACTCCCTCACTCCCTCACTCCCTCACTCCCTCACTCCCTCACTCCCTCACTCCCTCACTCCCTCACTCCCTCACTCCTTCACTCCCTCCCTCGCGCACCCGCTCCCTCTCTGATTCATTCACTCCCTCCGCTGCTCAATCGCTATTTCGCTTGTTTTCCCTTTTCCGATTCACGCAAATCAAGCTTCATTGTCCGCCGAGTTTGAGGCAAGAAAACATCTGGTCATCAAAGCCTTCGCAGCCGCGGCATCTTCGGCGGCGGGGTGGCGCATCAATGCAGGCTATCAATTTACTGGGAACGCCGCTCTGAGGGACAACCGGAAAAGCTGGCGATGAAAGGTTCGTCAAAGAAAGCAGGTCAATGTGCCGTGTGGCTTTGCAGAACCCCGCTCCTGGCAACAGCACGGTGGAGAGACACAGTACTTTTAACCACCCCAGTCGTGGCCGTTGGCGAAGGGCCAAGCTGGTTCCGCACATGGAGGTAACTGGAAGCACTGGGCACCAGAGTCGCGGGGCGTGCGAGGCAGCTTTGGCAACCGTCTAACTAGCTGTGAAGCAAGCGCAGTTTCAACAACACAAATACGACATACCGAATCGTATCGCTTCGTATTGCAGGCTATCGGTATCGAAAGGCAAGTATCGCAACCTCAGATTCTTATCGAAGATTCTCGCAAAACCGTGCTGTGAATCAGACCGATTTGTATCGGTCTCGGTCGGGCTTGGCTTCTAAAAATATTAGTGGCCGTGTCGGTCGCCGAAGGTTGGCAGCCTGGAGAATGGCCTGGCACAGGGAGGTGCCGCCAAGGTCTTTAAAAGCTTCCCACTTGGGTGTTCGGCCAAGCTAGCAAGTGGTTAGCCACCTGGACTACAAACCGCTAATAGCAAGGGCAACTCGACTTAGGGGACTCACAAGTGGGTTATATCCGAGGTGTTCCAGCAACTTAGTAACTTGGCCAAACACCCAAGCAGAATATCAATTCATCCGAAACAGAAACTGAGACTCGGCTTCCTTCTCATTTATTGGTGGTTTGGGTTGGTGGTTTGGTGGTTAGGGACGGTTTCCCGTTTTCCTTCTACAAGAACAAGGGGTCCAATCCCCAAACCACCAATCCAAACCACCAATTAGGGGTCACTTGAGAGACGCAGCGAAAACAGAAATCAACCCTAACTCCCTTGCAAACCCCAAAACGCGTTCACCCCCCCCCCCCCCCCTCACCAGCCGGCCTGTGGCAACTGGAGCTGCCGCACAACAGGCCCGAACACCAGCTTTTGAGCGTATATTCCTTTATGGAGATGTGGTTCAACGCCCCAAGTTGCTGTATCGCAAGCATACCGAACATTCAAAGGAATACACGTCAATAAAATCGATTGGTATCGCACATTTTGAAGTATCGAAACGTATCGGCTTCGTTCGCAAGAGGTTGCTTGGAATGGGACATGTTCTGGCTTGCTGGATCAGCCTTGGATTTGAATCCCCCTTACTGCCCTTGCCTTAAATGCTAGGGCCCAGTCCCTCCAAATCGGCATCACAGCTTCATTACAGGGCTGTTTCGTCGATGATGCCCTCCAGCCGCTTTTCCTGATCTTGGGGCTTTTACGGCTGGTGGTTAACCAGGCGCTTCCCATTGCCTGACTGCATCATTGAATTGAGTCCCAACGCGTACGCGTGCTAGCCTTGAAGCCTTACAGGCTGGGAAGCTGCGTTGCTGCGGTCGAAGGCAAACGTCCAGCCCAAAAGGTGTGAACGCAAGCGAAGGCCACTGTGTCTGCCAACAGCAGTCCATAGCTGAATCTTGCCACGCTGTGGGCAGAGCCAAGCCGGTTGGGTCCAACTGCTCCGTGATTTGCTCAAGTCAACGTGATTCTCCTCAGCGTGCCATCTAATGCTACTCCCGGCAGCCAACACAAACCGCATTCCAAGCAGCCAAGGTGTGCGAGCGATGAAGCGAGTCTCAGCCTTGATAGCTGCTTTGCTGGCAGGATCCACAAAGCTTACCAAACTCGCCCAGCTGGGATTTGACAAAGCTCTGGACACAGCCAGTTGGCTTCAACTCCACTCACTTGTCTCGCTTGACAGAACAACTGCTGGAAAGTTGCGGCGCTGCGGTTGCTTGCAAGGCAAGCGTCCATCTCAAAAGGTGTGAACGAACGCGCAGGCCAGGCGTCTTGTCGCGAAACTCTGGTAAAAGCCGCCAAGCGTGTCGAGTCCAACATCTTCTTGCCTTGCTCAAGTCCAGGCAACATGGTAAATTATCCTCATGACGCCCTCTCATTCCAAGCAGCCCGAGAAAATGAGCAAATCGAGTTGGTATTCTGTCTCAGCCTTGATAGCTGTTTGGCTAGCATGCTCCACAAAGCTTAGCTTCAAACTCACGCAGCTGAAGCCCCCCCAAGCCTTGGACATAGCCAGGTCGCTTGGCTGCAACACCACTTGCGGATGGCAAGGTCATTGCGAATCACTGCCATCCGAGCAGCGCTTGCGCTTGGGGCATTTGCACGGCACGGCTTGCGTCGGATGAGCACATTTCGGCTAGCTTCACCTTGGCAAGTGAGGCTCGAAATGCTCAGAAAGTCAAACGTCGGACAGTTTGCGTGTGGCGCTGCCGGTGCTGCAATAGGTGCGAGCACATGCCCGAGCCAGCAGTAATGTGGCCAGCAGTACTGTGTCTGCCAGCCACAGCAGCTGTCTCAAGCTGCAATTTGCCACGGAGTTCTTGGCTCAAGTCAAGCAACATTGAACAGTGGTCATTTACTCAGTGTGGCGATTCTCCAACTCCACCTAGGTGCCGACTCTCTTTTGATTTGGCGCTCCCAATTCGCTCGGAGGCTCCTCAGTGCTCATGAACAAGCAGAGCGTAAAATCAATCTGGCTCCAAGAGCCACCGAGGCAAGCGATGCTTAAACTGGTCAGAACGCCTCCACCGCGCCAGAATTTGGAAGATGCGGCGAGGCAAAGCATCAAACGCGCGAAAGGTGAGAGCACATGCCCAAGCCAACAGTCATGTGGCCAGCAGTACTGTTGCTGCCAGCCACACCAGCTGTCTCAAGCTGCAACTTGCCCCGAAGTTCTGGGAACAGCCAAGCCAGCCGGTTCCGAGCGCTATGTGCTTTGCTCAAGTCAGGACAGCATGATGCTCTTCGTGATGCCGTCTAAGGCTGGGAAAAGCCGCTGAGGAAAACTGCTTCTATGGGCAAACGTCGCTTCTTTGTGCCTCAGAGCTCATTTCGCCTTTTCACCGATATGTTGAGCCATAGCTGTGTGTGAAACGGGGACTTTAGGCGACCAAAAAGCGACGTACCCGACCAGGCTTGCACAAAATAATAAACGGGCACTTTTGGAACAAAGCGTTGCTTTTTCGGCCAAGCGGCATAAATGCCCGCCTTTGTGCGAAAAGAAGAAAAAGCGGTGCAGCAGGAGGGTCCAGGTATCCCATTCCAAGCAACCTCTGGCAAGTAAAGCCAGCCCCTAAGCAAATGCTAAACCAAGACTGCATCATTGAATTGAGTCCCAACCCGTGCTAGCCTTGACAGAACAACTGCTGGAAAGTTGCGGCGCTGCGGTTGCTGCAAGGCAAGCGTCCATCTCAAAAGGTGTGAACGAACGCGCAGGCCAGGCGTCTTGTCGCGAAACTCTGGTAAAAGCCGCCAAGCGTGTCGAGTCCAACATCTTCTTGCCTTGCTCAAGTCCAGGCAACATGGTAAATTATCCTCATGACGCCCTCTCATTCCAAGCAGCCCGAGAAAATGAGTAAATCGAGTTGGTATTCTGTCTCAGCCTTGATAGCTGTTTGGCTAGCATGCTCCACAAAGCTTAGCTTCAAACTCACGCAGCTGAAGCCCCCCCAAGCCTTGGACATAGCCAGGTCGCTTGGCTGCAACACCACTTGCGGATGGCAAGGTCATTGCGAATCACTGCCATCCGAGCTGCATTCTCTCAATTCAAGCCGCGGGTGTTGCACCCAACATGCACCCTCCTGCGAGCTTTCCTGATGCGAAGCCAGCTGAAGCAAATGCAAATGACCAAGACTGCACCAACACGCGACTGCCTACGCGCAAGGGCTGGGAAGTGCAGCGCTGCAAGACAAGGCATTCGACAAGGCTGTAAGCATGGTGTGTGTGCCAATGGTAGCAGTCTGAAGCTGAAGCTTGCCGCGAGCGCACAGCCAAGCTTGGGTCCAATGGCTCGGTGCTCTCAGGCGACATGCTCATCTATGCCCTCGAGCAATTAAGCGCACTCGCCAATACTCCCATAGGGAGATGTCCTTACAGAGACACCTCTCGCGAAGCAACAGCCCTTCTCAAGAATCGAAGCGTGAAGTACCCCGGACCTGGGATCCTAGCGCAATATTCGCCAGCTCCTTCCAAGCTGAGCTGGGCTGTTTGATCGCTGAAGTGAGAATTCAGCGCGTCCAAACCGATACCTACTGCTGCGTGGCAGCTGCTGCTTCAGCCAGGGTGGAGGCAAGGGGGCGATGGGCATGCGCAATGATTCTTCCCTCTTGCACCAGCCTGGGGTGATTTGAAACTGCAACTTAGGGGATCGAACGCATCCCGTTCCAAGCATCCTCTTGCGAGCTACCTTGATGTGAAGCCAGCCTTGAAAGCATTGCATTGCTGGGATGCCACTCCAAAGTTGGCGCAGGCGCAGGCCAGCGATGTGTCTACCAACCGGAGTCTAAAGCTGAAGCTTGCCGTCTGAGCAAAGCCAGTTGGATCCAAGGGCTCGCTTTGCACATCGGCTTTCTTCAAACTGACGACTCCCCTAACTGTCCTTTCACGAGACCTCCGCGCGCCCATTGGTGAAATCTAAAGAAGGTGCTGGTTTTCGTTCATGGCGACCGGTTGCTTGTGAATGATTTTCAAGGCGCTTTCTGGGCGGAACTGGCAGATTGCTTCGACAGCACTTCGTGGAAGGCTTGAAGGGGGAGGGACTTGCCTGATACTCCTCTTATTCGCGCCTTCCACGAATCACTTTCGGGCGACTTCCGCGCTTTTCCAAATGTGTTTCCGTGGTTTTGTGTTGGCCCTGGGCCCTATCTTACCACACACAGATCCGCGCGCAAAGCGGGAAGCTCATGCCATGGTACAGTGGAAACTCGGACTACGAAAACCGAATACATGGGTTTTAGAGCGACGACCACCCAAGGCACCATGCGGCCAATGAGCCGGCAAACTTTCGGAATTGGTAGAACTCAAGAAGTCGAAGCCTTGCAATGCCAGGTGCTTCTCAAAGTTGGGGGCTCCTCCAAATGGGTTCACTTGCAGCAAGTCTTTCACATGCATTGACTTACAATGGTTGCTTTCCTTTCCTTTAGCCGACTAGAGTCACTGCCAGACTCGGCAGTCCGCGCGGCTCGCAAGGCTGAACACTCTTCATCCAAGACTCCTATAAGCCCGAAAATCCAACCAACCTCGTGCGAGCTATGGTGCGCAGCCAGCCACTGATGGTGCAAAACCACTTGAGCTCGAGGCGCATTTGTTTCTTGGGCGCTTCGTAGAGACACTTGGCAAGTTGAGAGTCCGCCGTTTCAGCGAATGAATGATTCTGCTCGCGTTCACAAAGCTCCTGACAGTACACATACATATAAGTTATCGGGATTAAAGATTGCTTGAAGGTTTCTGCTGGAGTTTTGCGGGTACGGGCAAGATCCGGCGAGGACACCTGCGGCATGCACCAGCGACAACGCATTGGAAGCACTAACGTCGGTGGCTTTGCCTGGCTGGCTACATGCAGTTCTTGTCCTCTCAAGCACCCAAGAATCCGTGTGTTGCAAGCAACACCTGCAATCCTAAGCATTTTGGTCGCGGATCAAGAAAACACGTCGAATACAATCAGAAAACACCACTAAATAGAATTCTGCGCTTTTTGAGGGTCTAGGCAAAAATTCTCGACTTTGACTGCATTTCATCGAGTTGAACCCCAAAGGGGCACCAGCCTTGAAACCACAATTGCTGGGAAGTTGTGGCTCTTGTGCTGCCTGATAAGGCCTCCAACTCAAAAGATGCGCGCACTTGGGCACGAGAGCAGTCGAAAGTTGAAGCTTGCGGCTTTCTCAGAGCCAACCTTGGCTTGATCCAACTCCGTGCTTTGCTCAAGGCAACATGCCTGACACTCTTGAAAGCACGCTTGCTGGGATGTCGTTTGCAGGCGCAAGGCGTGGCATCCAACACAAAGGATGCGCAAGTGCAGGCCGGCATACCAAGTGCTACGCAGCCTGTGCTGTACCGCTGGAGCATGCCGGTCCCGATGCAAGGCGGGGACGTGGGACGTCGCGTGCCCAAAATTCCTCCGGAGTGCCTCACCTTGCGCCCCGTCTTTTCCGCCACCTCTGGTTTGGGAGTCAAAAGTAGCAGGGGCGCTTTCCCACACGTGACCATGTTCGGTGGGTACTGAGCCCTATGGGAATTCAAGCCCAGCAGCCTTGCATCGGTTGTGTGGTTTCTCTTCGAACATGTGCGCCTGGCATCCGATCAGGGAACAGCCAAGCCCACACCGAGCCTCGGAAACTTTGAATCCTGCGATGGGAATCTCATTATTGAACGAACTGGCTGACTCGAGATAGTCACTGAGCGCGAGCTGATTTAAACCTGCTTCTGTCATATCAGGGGAATAGCTGGATCATCCGTGCATTTGCAGCCCAGACGCCCAGCCAGAATGTCTCGAACCAATAATAGGCGTGTTTGGAAAGGAAAGGAACTCGTTGGGCTTCAATTCACTTCTTCACTTGGCATTCTGGGATCCACACCTCTCTGCGAACATAGCATGCCGGCAAAGGCCAATACTGGTACACCGCCTTGAGCCCAACTGAAATTTGCATGTGTGGGCACTGTCTTCCCCGCCGGTCCAAAAAGTGTAAGTCGCCTGCTGCCTGATGAACCAATGGGCAAATGAACAACTCTCTTGATTGGCACACGCAAGAGTCACCCATCTACATTGATTGCCCAGTCTATCTCAACTGTGAAAGCCCCAAAAACAGGGAAGGGTTCCGTATGGTTCTCTGTTGGACTGAGTTGATAAAGCGACAAACAGTATGCTGTGGCCCCCAAGTATACGATCCAAAACGTTTCTCATTTCCCTGCCAAGTTTCTGCTAAATCCCAATGGCCTGGGCGAAACGCGCATTGCATGCGTGACACGAGTAAGCGGAGTCGTACAGGCAATGATTGCTGGCCGTACAGGCAAATGTGTCAAACATCTCAAACCTACAAACTCCAAATGGCTACTTTCACGATGGCCAATGGCTGCCCTGTAACATACTGACTTGGCTCTCAAGCTGACCTTTTGTATTCCAAAGCGATCTGGAAATTGTGGAAGAAGACCTGGACCTCCGTCCGGGACGGATATGGCAGACACTTATTTCTTGTAGCTTGCATGCTGCAAATACCATGCGCAACGGCCTACCCGAGGTGTACAGCAGCCTGAAAACGTCTACACGCGCCTACGCGGTTGGAGTTGTTAGAAGTGCCTACGCGCGCCTAAATCGTGTGCAGTCGTCTGCCTGCCCAGGCTTGATATGCTTGTACCTCCACTCTCAATTCGCCCCTTCAAGCACAACTCGCTCATTCAAGCACAGTTTTGCAAAATATCAATGGAAGTCACCCGTTTCATCATCGCTCGGATAACGAAACTTTATCAAACCACGCTGGCGAAGCAATGCTTGGAAAGATGCCAACTGACGAAAGGGGCCCACTTCATTAACGTTTGCAACACAACAAGTGCTAGAAGCAAGCCTGCTGCATCGGAAGATAAGCTCCTACACTCAGCACTCACTCCCTCCCTTCCTCGCTGGCTGATCTCTCCCTCACTCACTCACTCACTCAATCACTCACTCACTCAGTCACTCACTCACTCACTCACGCACGCACGCACTCACTCACTCACTCACTAACTCGCACTCACTCACTCACTCTCTCGCACTCACTCACTCACTCACTCACTCACTCACTCACTCACTCACTCACTCACTCACTCACTCACTCACTCACTCACTCACTCACTCACTCACTCACTCACTCACTCACTCACTCACTCACTCACTCACTCACTCACTCACTCACTCACTCACTCACTCACTCACTCACTCACTCACTCACTCTCACTCACTCACTCACTCACTCACTCACTCACTCACTCACCTCACTCCCTCACTCCCTCACTCCCTCACTCCCTCACTCCCTCACTCCCTCACTCCCTCACTCCCTCACTCACTCTCACCTCACTCACTCACTCACTCACGTTGAAATCGGTTGATACTGTTACTACAAGTGCAAGTGCTGTAGTGTTCAAACAAACAATCAATGTTCTGCAGCTGCCAACCTTTTGACTCATGCGATGTAGTGAGCTCAAGGCCTGCAGTAGTGAACAGACATGCAACACAAATGCAGGAAGTGATGCATGTAGTTTGACACGGCGTTAAAAGGTCTTTGTAGTACCTTTTGAACTGAAGTGCAAGACATGGATTGGCAGTAGTGATGAAAACCATTGTTGTTCATCAATGCTACTGAAGTGACAAAAAAAGTAGTAAGCTGCTCTCAGTAGCTCACGCTGTTCATGATCCAGCACGATGTAGTGCAGGTGCTGGATGGAGTTCGTGAGGCAGTTACTGGATGTAGTTGAGCAGGAGCTCAAGCGTGTAGTGCCCAGTGCTGGGCGCAGTAGGCTTGGACCATCTGTAGTCGACTGTCCAAGGTCGCATAGTAGTGGGTGGTGAAAAAGGTTGTCATGTAGTTGGGGCGCCTCGTAGCCTCTCATCTCGATCTCAGGGCTAGTCATATGTTGATCGTAGTTTCTGAGGAAACGATGTAGTTGTGTCTTGTGGTGTTGTGTGAGGTTGGTCATGGTCAGAAGTGTAAAACCGTATTGGATGCTCTTGCAGAGAATGGTAGTACTGGCCTTGTGTTGAAAGTCGTGTAGTTGTTCGCGGTTGCAGAGGTTCCAGATGTAGTTATTCCTCAGGCTGTAGGTGTCGGTGAAGGTAGTCATGTTGTATTCCACCTTGTGGATGGTTTGTGGATGTTGTGTAGTTGGAAGGTAGTAGTTGTGTTGTACTGACATCATGTAGGAAATGTAGTTTCTTGTGAAGTGGATAAACTGTCCTGAAGTGAGATACCTCAGGAGGAGTTGTTGTCCAATGGATGATGACGTAGTTGGAGGTGTTGCCAGTTGTTGTGTGGAGTGAAGTTGTGTGGTAGTAGTGGACATTGGCTGCTTCAGGTAGTGAAACGCTGAGCAGTGTGGAATTGCAGCGGGGCATCCGGAGGTCTCCTGGGATGCAGTGGATGGGTCGTGTGTAGTCAAGCTGTGAAAGTGGAGTCGCTTGTTGTTGTGAGAGTAGTTGATACTCTTCCAGTGCGCAGTGAAAAACTGAGTGTAGGGAGTGTTGTTAGCCAGCGGTGGCGTAGTGGTTGTTTGGCACTCCGTGAGGTGTAGTTGTTCCATGACTGTTGCCGGGTTGTAGTACGCCGTGGTGCCAGGTGTAGAGCGGTTGAAGCGGTAGTTGGCCTCGGTGTAGTTCTGAGGGGGTGGTGTCCTTGGTCGCTGGAGTCGGTAGTGACCGCCACCTCAGGTGTAGTCGCCCTGTCAGGCGTAGTCGCATCTCCCATCGTAGCATCTGCAGTGGATGGAGCGGCCACTGCTGCAGTGGAATGCAAAGTGTCGTGAAACGGGGCAAAAACAAAATGAGCCTGAGTAGTAGCTATCAGGCAGGCGGCGCATGTAGACGTGTAAAACAAACAACCGTAGTGTTGACTCAAGCCGCCACAAGTGCAAGTGAAAATACATGTAGATCATGTAGTTACTGTTACTTACATACCAAAGGTGTCGTGTTACATGTAGCTACTTACATGCAAGAAAATGTTCAAAGTCGTTGTTGTTGTGAAACTGTTGCGCTGGTCGTTCGTAGTGCTAAATGCGTATCCCAATGCTCGGGATTAGCCTGTGTAGTGTTTCCTTGCTGATGTATTTGGTACACAAATCTGCGCTGTTGTGAGGTGTGTTGATCTTAAGGATTCTGATGATGTCGTGTTTGACGAGGTCTTGTGTGTGGGGAAATTTGAGGTCGACGCGCTTTGCTCGTTTGCTGGTGCCTTGTCGTGTAGCAATGCTCTTGCCTGCTGTGGAGTCTGTGTGGATGCGTAGGTTTAGCTTGCTGCAAATGTTGGTTTCAAGTAGGAAGTTTCCGAGGTGTAGTCCCTCATTAACTCCCGTGCAAATGGCGTAGAGTTCAGACTCTGCTGAGCTGAGTGCTATTGTAGCTTGTGTTCTGCTGCCAAATGCAACTGTTGTTCCTAAAAAGATGATGTTGAAACCTGAAGTTGATTTCCTGGTAGTAGGGCATCCTGCCCAGTCGGCATCGACATGAACGTCGAGATCCAGGATGTTGTTGGTGTTTGCTCTGACTGTTGTTGTTGGTTCTAGGGTGAATTTGTAGTGCTTGGTGCCGTGCAAGTAGCGTAGTAAGTGTTTGACTCTCTTTTGTGAAAGTTCTGTAGGTGCTGTGAGGTCTCGCACTAGTTCTTTTGTAGAGTATGCCATGTCTGGTCGTGTGTATGCTAACCATTGAAGTTTGCCAAAAACCCTTCTGTACCTTCTGTGTTGTTCGTGGTCAAGAAGTGCTTCATCGTCTATTGTTGGTTTGTAGTGGGCGATTCCTGGAGTGGTCACAGTGTTGCAGTTGGTCATTCCAGACTCCTCGATCATGCTGTCGATGTAGGAGTCCTTTAGTCCAAGGTTGTAGTAGTTCCCGAAGTGGTCGATGTTTCTTTCAAGAGATTGTTGTGGTTTGCCAGGTTCGAGGTAGCCAATGTGCTTGAGTAGGACCTGCTTCTGGATGGCCTCGAAGATGGAGTCAACCGTAGTCTTGTCTCCAAGTACCAGTAGATCGTCCACGTAGACTATCATGTAGCAGCCGCGAGTCGCATTGGTGTAGACGTTAGGTTCTGACTTTAGTCTTACAAAGCCTTCAGCCAGGTAGTCCTGCCATGCTTTTGGTGAACTGCGTAGTCCGTACATGGCTTTCTTTAGTCGCCATATTTTGTCCTGTTGTGGACAAAGTTCTTTAGGTGGCCAGAGGTAGACGTCACGTTGTTTGCCGTCGTGGTCTTTCGCGATGAGTGCGTGTAGAAATGCTGTAGAGACGTCGCCTAGTCGCGCGATCCAGTTTGGTCGTGACATTTGTAGTGCGAGGAGTGTCCGGAGCGTCGTGAACATTGGTGTGGAGGCGTAGACGGAGTCTTCGTCCCCGATCTTCTCCGTGTAGCGTTTTGTGACGATTCGGCTTCGCACTCCTGGTCCTTTCTTTCTGTGGACCCATCTTATAGGTATTGTTTCTCTGATCACGTTGTCGTCGACGGTAGACATATCTACTTCGCCGTAGGCGTCATGTAGTTTCATTTGGTTTGACTCGTGTTTCATTCCTTCCAGTAGTTGTGTTCGTCGTAACCTTCGTTGTCGAAGATTATAGGTTGGTCTTCTGAGGAGTCGTCGTTTGTGTAGGGAGTGATGGATGTTCCATTGGGAAGTGTCACTGCGTTGATTCTCTGTCGTAGTGGTTGTGGCTCTTTGGTTGCTTGCTCCGTTGATCTGATTGTAGTATCCTTTGAGGTCTTCTGCGCATTGGTTGGTTGCATTACTTCTTCCGGAGTTAAACGTCTTAGTGTTTGTCGGGGCGGCGCTGGTAGTGGTGGATGTTGTCGTCCGGTTGGTGAAGTAGCCATAGGGCTATCCGGTAGTGGTCGTGAACTTGACGTTGATGTAGACGGAAGTCGTGGAGGTGGTGTAGCGCGTTGTTGTTTTGTTGCGGGTTCCGCAACGATGTCGTCCGTCGCGTTCGTCTGTTGTCCGAAATCTTGCGTAGACCTTCTCTTCTCTGACGGTTGTAGTTGCGTGTCCAACAGTGTTGCGAACGACGGGTTGCAGGTGCTCCGTCGTGGTGCCCATGGTGTGCCGGAAACTTTGTTTAACAGCGCGAGGTCGTTTTTGAAGTCCGGTTGTAGTGTCCTTGCCGACGTAGTTTTCTCCGGTTTCGGAAACTTTTCCTAGCCAGATGCATTTCTGCATCCGTAGGTCTGCTTTTGGAAGCTTCTTGTGTTGCGGTGGAAGGTAAAGTAGTGTCTCGCCAAATTTGCAGATTGCTCGCTCGTAGCTTCTTCCCCAGCGGCGTTCAAAGCTTGTGTAGCCGTCTGAGTGGATGACGTAGCGATTTACCGTGCTGCATGTCGTACTATCCAAGGTAGTAGACAGTGCTTCGTGGACATTGTCATGCTGTAGTTGCTTTCAACGTGTGCTTTGACGACGCGTACCTGTCCGAGGAGTGTTCGGTGTAGTTGTTCAACACTTCCTTGACTGTTGCTGCTGTAGGAGAGTGCGTGCCTAACAGTCATTGAGCCGACTTTTGCTGCTGTAGCTTTTGGAAGTTCGTTGAGTGTGTCTTCGTTGTCGCTTTGTAGTATGCCTTGTGTTCTCCCGCACTCAAAGATGAATGCTTGTAGGCTGCTGACCATGTAGTCCATTTTTGATGGTTTGTCCGGAACCATTACTGCCATACACAGTTGTGTAGTAACATCAACTCCTGTCAGTACTGGTATGGTCTTTGGGTCTTGTTGTGATTTGATGTAGGCGAAGTCTACTTGAATGACGGGTTGTCGTGATTGTTGTTTCTTGTAGTTGTCTTGGCGTCCTTTGCATTGAACGCAAATTGGACACCAGTTTCTGTATGGTAGGTGTGTAAGATTGTGTTCTGCTATTTGTTGTGGAGTTGGCTGCAGTGGTTGTCGTAGTCCTCTTGCTCTGTGTGCTTCATGATGCTCGTGTTGTTGTTCCTCATCGTGGTTCTCCTAGATGTGCTCGTAGTCTTTCTTCACGGTGAACCTTGTTGTTCCTTTCCATTGAAATGGTAGTGCTGCGTTGCCCATGACTGTCCAGTGACTGTCCAGTCATCTTTGCGTTGTGAAACTTCTCCAAAGTTGTTGTGAGTGATTGTAGTTCTGTGAGGCTCAAGTGTGCTGATTGGTGGATGCCCTGGTCCATCTGTTGGAGTGAATAGAGTTGTTCTAACTGTTGCGCGGTGTCTTATCCAGTGTTCACCTTGTCTTTCCCAGTAGTCTTGGTTGTCCTCCTGTGCTGTGAGTGGTCTGTGGATTGTCTCCTTTGGTTGTGTGGTGTCAAGGTGTGTAGAATGTGCTGCTTTAGGTCTCCATACCTTTTGTCGTGCTCGTAGTTGGATCTTTGATTTTGTTGGTGGTGTGTCCATTAGCCGTTGTGGTTGTGAGCTCTGCCTTGTTGGTGTGGTCTTTGATGTTGCTCTGCGTGTAGGTGTTATCTTTCTTCTGAACCTGGTTTCTCCAGTCCAGTTGTCACCTTCTAGTCTTCATCGTAATTCTTGTTTGGAAAGTTGTGCTGGGTTCTCTTGTAGTTGTTCTTGCTCTTGCCCTTGTCTGTTGATGATGGTTAGTCGCCAATCATCTAGTTCTTCTTCTGGTGTTGGGCAACCACTGTTGTGTGGTGTGAACAATGCTTTGCGTGGTCGTTTGTGGACTCTGATGGCGTAGCCACCATCAAGTTTCCAGTAGTCAGTGTTTCCACCAAGGATCTGTCGCAGCCCTTGGTCTGTGTGAGTGAGTGGTGCAATTTGTTCTTGTTGTTGTGTTGCTTTCTCTGTAGGTTGAATCACAGCAATGGATTTTCCATTGCCAATGGCCAGGCCTGCCACATCGGTGGCATGTCGTGTAGTTGTTGCTTCCTTTTCCTTTTGCTTTGCTGTAGTTTCCTTGGCCTTTGTAGCCCTTGCTTGATCCATATCCTTTGGATCCTGAGTAGCCTTTTCCTTTGCTCTTGTTGTATCCTCCTTTGTTGTAGCTTCCTTTGTTGCCTTTGTCGAATCCCTTGTAGTGTCCTTTGCTCCTGTGCTTGCCTTTGCTTTTGCTTCCTTTGTAGCGACCTTTGCCTTTTCCTTTGCCTTTGTAGTTTCTTCCTTTCCTCCATATGTTGTCAACATCCATTGGTGCAGCTCCTCCATTGTAGTTTGTGCCTACTGCTGAAGTCGATCTCGAGAAGGCTGAAATCGTCTTGTAGTAGTCCAGGATGGCTGCTCTGATCTCGATGTAGTTCGTGATCTGTCCAGCTCGCAGTTGGAGATGTTGCTGCAGCGCTCCTTTGGTCTTGTTGATTAGTATTGCTATTTTGGTTCCATCTGGTAGTGCGTTGCCGTTGTCTTTCTCGTAGCGGTTGATGTCATACTCCCATTGTAGGAATTGCTCTTCAAACTGCGCTTCGTTGAATGTAGGTTCCAGTAGTTTGGTAAGGTAGTCAACGCTTCTTGTTCCTACTGGTAGGCTGAACCTGTTGTGTGGGAGTCGCAGTGTTTCACATCCATTGGCGTTGTAGCGGTTTTGCCTTACTACTGTAGCTGCTGCTCCCTGACAGATGTTGATGAGGATGTAGTGTAGATCTCTGGAGAGGTCTACTGCTTTGCTTGCTTGTGTAGGGTCGAGTATGTGTGTTCTGATGTCTGTGTCCTCAATCTGTCGTGTAGCCACTTGTGCTAGTTGTAGCACCAGGCCGAAGTCTCGGTCTATGAGGCCAAGGTATGCTTGTAGTTTGAACAGCCATTCTTCATACTGGGAGTAGTCACCGGTGAAGAAGGGTGGTGGCAGTTTGTATCTATGTAGTCTCTGAACGTCGTTGTCTTGTTCCGTTCCTGCTCCCGTAGTCGTGGCTCCTACTGTGTCTGCTGTTGGCCCGTTCTCTGCTCCTGTAGTTTGTTGTGCTGAGGCTGATGCTGCTTCTCCTGACATGTCGCAGTAGTTTGCCATGTAATTGCTGTTGCAGTGGTTGTAGTACTTGCTGCTGAGTACTGGAGCTCCCCTATGTTTAGGATCTCAGCTCCGCTACCACGTTAAAATTGGTTGATACTGTTACTACAAGTGCAGTAGTGTTCAAACAAACAATCAATGTAGCCTGCAGCTGCCAACCTTTTGACTCATGCGATGTAGTGAGCTCAAGGCGTGCAGTAGTGAACATACATGCAACACAAATGAAGGAAGTGAAGCATGTAGTTTGACAACTCACTCACTCGCTCGCTCGCTCACTCACTCACTCAGTCTCACTCACTCACACTCACTCACTCACTCACTCTCTCTCTCTCTCTCTCTCTCACTCACTCACTCACTCACTCACTCACTCACTCACTCTCACTCTCTCTCACTCACTCTCTCTCACTCACTCACTCACTCACTCACTCACTCACTCACTCACTCACTCACTCACTCACTCACTCACTCACTCACTCACTCACTCACTCACTCACTCACTCACTCACTCACTCACTCACTCACTCACTCACTCACTCACTCACTCACTCACTCACTCTCTCACCCACTCACTCACTCACTCACTCACTCACTCACTCACTCACTCACTCACTCACTCACTCACTCACTCACTCACTCACTCACTCACTCACTCACTCACTCACTCTCATTGACTCACACTCCCTCACACACACACACACTCGCTCACTCTCACTCACTCACTCACTCACTCACTCACTCACTCACTCACTCACTCACTCACTCACTCACTCACTCACTCACTCACTCACTCACTCACTCACTCACAACACTCACTCACTCACTCACTCACTCACTCACTCACTCACTCACTCACTCACTCACTCACTCACTCACTCACTCACTCACTCACCTCACTCACTCACTCACTCACTCACTCACTCACTCACTCACTCACTCACTCACTCACTCACTCACTCACTCACTCACTCACTCACTCACTCACACACTCACACACTCACTCACTCACTCACTCACTCACTCACTCACTCACTCACTCACTCACCCACCCACCCACCCACTCACTCACTCACTCACTCACTCACTCACTCACTCACTCACTCACTCACTCACTCACTCACTCACTCACTCACTCACTCACTCACTCACATCACTCACTCACTCACTCACTCACTCACTCACTCACTCCACTCACTCACT
>CAUJNA010002802.1:92500-181830 GCA_963377175.1 Effrenium voratum | reverse complement strand
CTGGGAAGCTGCGTTGCTGCGGTCGAAGGCAAACGTCCAACTCAACAGGTGTGAACGCAAGCGAAGGCCGCTGTGTCTGCCAACAGCAGTCCATAGCTGAATCTGGCCACGCTCTGGGCAGAGCCAAGCCGGTTGGGTCCAACTGCTCCCTGATTTGCTCAAGTCAACATGATTCTCCTCGTGCCATCTAACACAAACCGCATTCCAAGCAGCCCTAGAACAGGACAAAAACGAGCTGGTATGCTACGGTGTGTGAGCGCTGAAGCGAGTCTCAGCATTGTGATAGCTGCTTTGCTGGCAGGATCCACAAAGCTTAGCATCGAAACTCGCGCAGCTGGAACTGAACAAAGCTCTGGGCACAGCCAGTTGGCTTCAACACCACTTGCAAATGGCAAAATCATTGCTAGTCGCTGCCATCCGAGCAGCACCTGCGGCCTCTCAATTTAAGCCGCGGGTCTGGAGATACGAAGCTTCCCCAAAATGCGACCTCCTGCGAGCGTTCTTGAGGCGAAGCCAGGCACATGGTTGAATAACTCCCTACGCGCGCCAGCCTTGAAAGCGTAAGGTCTGATTTGACAGAACTTCGCAACCACTACGGCTCCCTTGGTCACAAACGCATCAAAAGGTGGCAGCACCGAGCCATCTGGGAACTAGAGGAAGGCGGCCTGTCGCAGGAAGGGTCAATAGCCCTCCGGGCATTTGCAAAGCATGCCTTGCGGCGGATGTAGCTTCACCTTGGCACGTGATGCTCGCAGTGGTCAGAAAGTCAAAAAGTAAGAAAGTTTGGATGTGGCGCTGCCGGTGCTGCAATAGGTGCGAGCACATGCCCAAGCCAACAGTAATGTGCCCAGCAGTACTGTGGCTGCCAGCCACAGCAGCTGTCTCCAGCTGCAGCTTGCCACGAAATTCTTGGCTCAAGCCAAGCCACATTGAACAAGGTTGTAGATGTGGTCCACATTTACTCAGACATGGATGCGGCCTTAAGCATCATGGAGGGAGACCTTGCGCAAGTCGCCAAAGTGTTGTGGCGCTTGTCCGACCCCATCTAGGCGCTGACTCCTTTTGATTTGTCCTTCCCAGCTCGCTCAGAATCTCCTCCGTGCTCTCGTACAAGCAGACTGTAAAATCCATCCGGCTCCAAGAGCCGGTGAGGCAAGGTGTGCAAACGTTTGCGAAGGCACATCTACAACTTGCAACAAAAGGCCAGCCAAAGTTTGTGAACCCAGCCGGCCTTATGCGAACCCACGGAGGTTAGGCGAACCCTTTGCGAGCTGTAGGCAGGCTAGGCGAACCTGTGCGAACGCATTTCTACTGCTGCCACTAAGTACTGGCCACATAGGGTATGCTCTGATAAACTGGTCGGAATTCCTCAACAGCGCCAGAATTAGGAAGATGCGGCAAGGCAAAGCATCAAACGCGAAAGGTGAGAGCACATGCCCAAGCCAACAGTAATGTGGCCAGCAGTACTGTGGCTGCCAGCCACACCAGCTGCCTCAAGCTGCAACTTGCCACGAAGTTCTGGGCACAGCCAAGCCAGCCGGCTCCGAGCGCTATGTGCTTTGCTAGTCGGGACAGCATGATGCTCCTCGTGATGCCGTCTAAGGCTGGGAAAAGCCGCTGAGGAACTGCTTCTATGGGCAAGCGTCGCTTCTTTGTGCCTCAGATAACATTTTGTGCTTTCACGGGCGACTTTAGGCGACCAAAAGGCGACGTTCCCAAAAAAAGAAGAAAAGCGGTGCAGCAGGAGGCTCTTGCGCGCGAAGCCAGCCACTAAGCAAATGCTAAACCAAGACTGCATCATTGAATTGAGTCCCAACGCGCGCTAGCCTTGACAGAACAACTGCTGGAAAGTTGCGGCGCTGCGGTTGCTGCAAGGCAAACGTCCATCTCAAAAGGTGTGAACGAACGCGCAGGCCAGGCGTCTTGTCGCGAAACTCTGGTAAAAGCCGCCAAGCGTGTCGAGTCCAACGTCTCCTTGCCTTGCTCAAGTCCAGGCAACATGATAGATTCTCCTCACGACGCCATCTGATTCCAAGCAGCCCAAGACATGGGCAAATCGAGTTGGTAGTCGCTGCCCGAGAAAATGAGTAAATCAAGTTGGTATTCTGTCTCAGCCGTATGATAGCTGCTTGGCTAGCAAGCTCCACAAAGCTTAGTATGAAACGCGCGCAGCCTGAATTTCACAAAGCTCGGGGCACAGTTGGCTTCAACACCACTGATGGCCCGCGGTCATTGCAAATCATCTGAGAAGCGCCCGCGCCCTCTCATTTTCAATCTGGAACCTGTGAGCATTCCTGCGCAGCCAGCCACTAAGCAAACACCAACACCGCCTTGAAAGTGCCAGGGCTTGGAGGTTGCGGTGGCGCTGCAAGACAAGGCAGTCGACTCAAAAGCTGTAAGCACGGTGTGGCCAACAACGATAGCAGTCTGAAGCTGAAGCTTCCCGCGTTCTGGGCACGGCCAGGCTGCTTGGGTCCGATGGGTCGGTGCTTTGCTCAAGGCAACATGCTCCTCACGCCTATGCCCTCTGACACTCCAGCCTGAGCAATCCCACAAGCGCACTCCCAGCCACTCCCATGGTGTCTTGAACGGTAGCCTCGGTAGCCTTTCCTCTCCAAAACAAATAGCAATACGTGAAGTACCCCAGGTCCTGGGATTGCGCAAAGTTCAGTAGCAACCACTCCTTCCATCAACACGCTCAGAGGCTTGTGCTGCTTCCCGCTGGCCAGAAGCGATAAGGCAAAGGGATACAAACTGCCCCATCTTGCGAAGCCGGCCACTGAAGCAAATGCTAGACCAAGGCTGCATCATTCAAGCCAAACATCCAAACACAGGCCAGCCTTGAAAGCGCAAAGGCTGGGAAGTTGCGGCGCTGCCAGCACTGCAAGGCAAGGAGTCCAACTCACAAGGTGTGAGCACTGTGTGCGAACCACAGAAGCAGTCTGAAGCTGAAGCTTCCTGCAGCATTCTGGGCAAAGACAAGCAGGCTGCTTCCAACGGACCTGTGCTTTGCTCAAGGCAAAATGATGCCCCTCATGATGCCATCTAACATTCTTCCTGCAAGCTATAAGCCTGAACATAGCCCATTCCAAGCGACCTCTTGCGAGCTACCTTGGTGAAAAGCGAGCCACTGAAGCAAATGCTAGGCCTAGACTGCATCATTGAGTTGTGCAGCCTTGAAAGAAGCGGAATTGCTGCGAAGTTTTGGCTCTGCCGGTGCTGCAAAGCAAGGCATCCAACTCATAAGGTGGGAGCACTGTCTGCGAAAACCCCAGTAGCAGTCTGAAGCTGAATCTCGGTGTGGCGCTTTGCTCAAGTCAGGGCAACGTGATGCTCCTCTCACCATCTAACACTCCTCCTCCTGCAGGCCTGAACATATCCCATTTGAAGCAGCCTCTTCCCAGCTACCTTGGTAACTTGACGCCACCGTGCTGCTTCTTTGCTTTAGGTCCGCTGAAGCTTGCCCAGGACAAGGACAGCTCTGAAGACCGCATCCTATGACATTCCACTGCGCACCAGCCTGAACAACGTAAGGGTTGGGAAGTTGCTGCAAGGCAAGGTGTCAAATTCAAAAAGTGTGAGCGCATGCGCAAGCCAGCACCGCTGCGCCCACAGTCGCAGCAGCAGTCTGAAGCTGAAGCTTGCTGCGAAGTGCTGGGCACAGCCAAGCTGGCCGGGGCCAACGGCTCCGTGCTTTGCTCAAGTCAAGGCAATATGATGCTTCTTATGATGCCAGCGAACACTCCAGGAGGGTCCTCCTGCAAGCCCAAACATATCTCGCCAAGGACACTCCCCGCCAGTACCCCCATTTTAGGATGATGGTATCCGTATGACAGAGATGCCTAGCTGTCTACTCGCAAAGATACCTTGGCAGGCCTGCTTCTCCAAGATCGAAGAAACGTACAGCTTACCTCAGAATCTGGGACCCCCACGCCACCACTTCTTCTGTCAGAATTTTGCGCCACCCATTTCTAACTTGGAAGTTGCGAGCGGCATTGGCACTTTCCCGCAAAAGGGCCATTTTCGGAGGATAGTGGGGCCTAGCATGTCGGTCGTCATACTCCATTCTTCGCCACCATCGGTTAACCGTTGATTTGTGGCTCGCCAAGGATAACAGGTTCTTGAATCCCAAGAGCTCCTACAAAAGGATTCTGATGGCACCTTCATGTCGGTTCATCTTCTCTTTACCTTGTATTATTTGTATGGTTTGTTTGTATCTTCTAATTACCTGTCCTTTCCTATATGAATTTCTCTTGCGAGCCACCTTGATAACTTGGCAATGTGCGGCTGGCCATCGCCAATCTGTCTCGCGCAGATGCTACCAGCCGCGTGCTTCGACCCTGAAGGTCAGCACGCTTTACCGAACAACCCCTGCGAAACAGGCACATAGGTGCATCGAGCCCTCGGAAACTTGGATTTTCCGTCCAACTGGCTGACTGGCTCACTGCCCTGGTCAATGAGCGCCAACTGAGGTAAACCAGGTTCTCTCATATGAGGGGAACAGCTGGATTCTCCCCGCGTTTGCAGCCCAAAACTCGAGACAGGATGTCTTGCACCAATAGGCATGTGATTGGAAAGGAAAGAAACTCGTTTGGCTTCATTTCAGTTCTTCACTTGGCATGCGGCGACCCACCCCTCTCTTTGAGCCACCAATACTGGTACACCGACCTGAGCTCAACTGAAATATGTATGTGTGGACGAGGTGCTCCCCGCCGGTCAAAAAGTGCAAGTCGCCTGCTGCCTGATGAACCAATAAACAAATGAACTGCTCTCTTGATTGGCACACGCAAGCCGCTTTGCCATAAGACCCATCTGCATCGATTGACCTGTCTATATAGACGGTGAAGGCTCCAAAAACAGGGAAGCGTTCCGTATGGTTCTCCGGTTCTCTGTTGGAACGGGTTGATAAAGCGACAAACAGTATGCTGTGGCCCCTGAGTCTGCGATCCAACAACGCTTCCCATTTCCCTAAAAAAGTCCGGGTAAATCCCGATGGCCTGGACGAAGCGCGTGTGACACAAAGTAAACGGAGTCGTACATGTCCGTGCAAACGTGTCAATGTCAAACCACAATGGCCGCCCTTTTGAAATATTGAACAACACAAATTTTCCGAACATGCCAGCAAGACCCGAACCCCCATTTCAATGAGTTTCTTCTGGGAAGGAAATGCTAGTGACGTATCCGATGCCTACGCTGGCGCATTCGCCATGGTGCAAATACCATGCGGGACAGCTAAAGCAAGGTGCACGCCAGCCATAAAACGCCTACGTCCGCCCACGCGGCTGGAGTTTTGCTCTCAAAGTGCCTACGCTGTGTGTCTGTGTGTGTGCTAAAACTCGTATGTGCGCCTTCTGGCAAACTGCCAAGTCGATCCTAAGCCTATACGCGAGAAGCTCCCTAGCCGACTGAGGACTGTCAAAAAGTGGCTACCCTCGCCTACGCACATGCAGCTATATGCCTCCGTGAAGCCTGATGATATGTCTACTCTCCTGTTGCCCCTTTACTACCATTCATAAAACAACTCGCTCGTTACAGGCCAGTCAGACTTGAGCTCATTACAAAGATAAAACCGCTTTGTCAAGGAAACCAACGCTGTTTCGAAAGATGCCAATAGAAGTCGCCGCTTAATCCACGCTAGGAAACAAAACTGTATCAAACCGCGCTGTCGAAGCAAAGTTTGGCAAGATGCAGTCTCTGAACGTCGTTGTCTTGTTCCGTTCCTGCTCCCGTAGTCGTGGCTCCTACTGTGTCTGCTGTTGGCCCGTTCTCTGCTCCTGTAGTTTGTTGTGCTGAGGCTGATGCTGCTTCTCCTGACATGTCGCAGTAGTTTGCCATGTAATTGCTGTTGCAGTGGTTGTAGTACTTGCTGCTGAGTACTGGAGCTCCCCTATGTTTAGGATCTCAGCTCCGCTACCACGTTAAAATTGGTTGATACTGTTACTACAAGTGCAGTAGTGTTCAAACAAACAATCAATGTAGCCTGCAGCTGCCAACCTTTTGACTCATGCGATGTAGTGAGCTCAAGGCGTGCAGTAGTGAACATACATGCAACACAAATGAAGGAAGTGAAGCATGTAGTTTGACAACTCACTCACTCGCTCGCTCGCTCACTCACTCACTCAGTCTCACTCACTCACACTCACTCACTCACTCACTCTCTCTCTCTCTCTCTCTCTCACTCACTCACTCTCACTCACTTCACTGCCTCCCTCACTCACTTCACTGCCTCCCTCACTCACTCACTCACTCACTTCACTGCCTCACTCACTTCACTCACTTCACTCACTCACTCACTCACTCACTCACTCACTCACTCACTCACTCACTCACTCACTCACTCACTCACTCACTCACTCACTCACTCACTCACTCACTCACTCACTCACTCACTCACTCACTCACTCACTCACTCACTCACTCACTCACAACACTCACTCACTCACTCACTCACTCACTCACTCACTCACTCACTCACTCACTCACTCACTCACTCACTCACTCACTCACTCACTCACTCACTCACTCACTCACTCACTCACTCACTCACTCACTCACTCACTCACTCACTCACTCACACTCCCTCACTCACTCACTCACTCACTCACTCACTCACTCACTCACTCACTCACTCACTCACTCACTCACTCACTCACTCACTCACTCACTCACTCACTCACTCACTCACTCACTCACTCACTCACTCACTCACTCACTCACTCACTCACTCACTCTCTCACTCACTCACTCTGTCTCTCTCTCACACTCTCTCACTCTCACACTCTCACACTTTCACACTCACACGCGCACTCTCTCACACACTCACACTCTCACACTTTCACACTCACACTCGCACTCTCTCACACACTCACACTCTCACGCGCTCTCACGATCTCACGCACTCATGCGCTCGCGCAGTCATGCACTCACGTTCACCCACTCACCTCACCACACCTCACCTCACATCACCTCACATCACCTCACTCACCCACCCACTCGCTCACTCTGCTGCTCACGGGCAACACCTCGCTTGGCGTCCCTTTTCTGTGCTGAGTCTTTCACGCAGTTCCAGCTTCATTGTCCGCAAGAAAACATCTGGTCGTCAAAGCAAGGACCTTCGCAGCCGCCAACCGGGCATCTTTGGCGAGTTGGGGAGTCAATGGCTTTCAATTTACCAGCGCCAAAGCTAGCTCTGGAAAGGAAAGGGAAAACCTGGCATGAAAGTTTGTTCAAAAGCTGCGAAAGGCACGCAAGCCATGGGGAGAAGGGGGTCAATGCGCGGAGTGCGGCTTTGCAACACTCCTTCCTGGCGAAATCAAGCTGGAGCTACCACGGACATGGGGCGTGCCAGTGGGTTCTCCGACAAACCCTAGCGCTTTAGGCAGAAGTTCACAAAGGGAACTGAACACTTGCAATTCCAAGCATCCTCTTGCAAGCTACCGTGATGTGCCAGCCACTGAAGCAAATGCTAGGATTAGCCTTCATCATTCAAGAAACGCATGCCAACATGCCCAAGCCTTCAAAGAGTGGGGGTGAGGGAAGTTGCGGAGCCGGCGCAAGGCAAGGCCTCCAACTCGAAAGGTGTGAGCGCCTGCGCAGTCCGACCAGTCGCGGCTGGGTCAAGCGGTTCCGCGTGCTCAAGTTCCAGTGAGTAGTGTGAAGCCAGCTGGAGCCAATGCTCGACCACAGCATCATTGAAGTGAATACAGCATCATTGAAGTGAATTTCAACGCGGCCTTGAAAGTCTTGACAGCGCCTGATTTCGCCGGTCGCAACTTGAATCAAGGCTCTTGCAAATCATGTGAAAAGGCTGCAGCATTTAGCCGGCATCCTCTGAAAACTAGAGATTAAAGCCTGTGGTAACCTGGGCCTACAGCACCCTTGGGCATTGCCATTCATCGAGTTGCACCCCGACGCGCCAGCCTTCATAGCAGTCTCAAGTGGCAACTTGCCACGAAGTTCTGGGCAGCTCTGTGCTTTGCTCAAGTGAAGAAAGCATGCTGCTCTTCATCCAGCAAGCCAGAACATGTCGCATTCCAAGCAATCTCGTGCGAATGCTAGACCAAGACTGCATCATTGAATTGAGTCCCAACGCGTGCTAGCCTTGAAGCCTTACAGGCTGGGAAGCTGCGTTGCTGCGGTCGAAGGCAAACGTCCAACTCAACAGGTGTGAACGCAAGCGAAGGCCGCTGTGTCTGCCAACAGCAGTCCATAGCTGAATCTGGCCACGCTGTGGGCAGAGCCAAGCCGGTTGGGTCCAACTGCTCCCTGATTTGCTCAAGTCAACATGATTCTCCTCGTGCCATCTAACACAAACCGCATTCCAAGCAGCCCTAGAACAGGACAAAAACGAGCTGGTATGCTACGGTGTGTGAGCGCTGAAGCGAGTCTCAGCATTGTGATAGCTGCTTTGCTGGCAGGATCCACAAAGCTTAGCATCGAAACTCGCGCAGCTGGAACTGAACAAAGCTCTGGGCACAGCCAGTTGGCTTCAACACCACTTGCAAATGGCAAAATCATTGCTAGTCGCTGCCATCCGAGCAGCACCTGCGGCCTCTCAATTTAAGCCGCGGGTCTGGAGATACGAAGCTTCCCCAAAATGCGACCTCCTGCGAGCGTTCTTGAGGCGAAGCCAGGCACATGGTTGAATAACTCCCTACGCGCGCCAGCCTTGAAAGCGTAAGGTCTGATTTGACAGAACTTCGCAACCACTACGGCTCCCTTGGTCACAAACGCATCAAAAGGTGGCAGCACCGAGCCATCTGGGAACTAGAGGAAGGCGGCCTGTCGCAGGAAGGGTCAATAGCCCTCCGGGCATTTGCAAAGCATGCCTTGCGGCGGATGTAGCTTCACCTTGGCACGTGATGCTCGCAGTGGTCAGAAAGTCAAAAAGTAAGAAAGTTTGGATGTGGCGCTGCCGGTGCTGCAATAGGTGCGAGCACATGCCCAAGCCAACAGTAATGTGCCCAGCAGTACTGTGGCTGCCAGCCACAGCAGCTGTCTCCAGCTGCAGCTTGCCACGAAATTCTTGGCTCAAGCCAAGCCACATTGAACAAGGTTGTAGATGTGGTCCACATTTACTCAGACATGGATGCGGCCTTAAGCATCATGGAGGGAGACCTTGCGCAAGTCGCCAAAGTGTTGTGGCGCTTGTCCGACCCCATCTAGGCGCTGACTCCTTTTGATTTGTCCTTCCCAGCTCGCTCAGAATCTCCTCCGTGCTCTCGTACAAGCAGACTGTAAAATCCATCCGGCTCCAAGAGCCGGTGAGGCAAGGTGTGCAAACGTTTGCGAAGGCACATCTACAACTTGCAACAAAAGGCCAGCCAAAGTTTGTGAACCCAGCCGGCCTTATGCGAACCCACGGAGGTTAGGCGAACCCTTTGCGAGCTGTAGGCAGGCTAGGCGAACCTGTGCGAACGCATTTCTACTGCTGCCACTAAGTACTGGCCACATAGGGTATGCTCTGATAAACTGGTCGGAATTCCTCAACAGCGCCAGAATTAGGAAGATGCGGCAAGGCAAAGCATCAAACGCGAAAGGTGAGAGCACATGCCCAAGCCAACAGTAATGTGGCCAGCAGTACTGTGGCTGCCAGCCACACCAGCTGCCTCAAGCTGCAACTTGCCACGAAGTTCTGGGCACAGCCAAGCCAGCCGGCTCCGAGCGCTATGTGCTTTGCTAGTCGGGACAGCATGATGCTCCTCGTGATGCCGTCTAAGGCTGGGAAAAGCCGCTGAGGAACTGCTTCTATGGGCAAGCGTCGCTTCTTTGTGCCTCAGATAACATTTTGTGCTTTCACGGGCGACTTTAGGCGACCAAAAGGCGACGTTCCCAAAAAAAGAAGAAAAGCGGTGCAGCAGGAGGCTCTTGCGCGCGAAGCCAGCCACTAAGCAAATGCTAAACCAAGACTGCATCATTGAATTGAGTCCCAACGCGCGCTAGCCTTGACAGAACAACTGCTGGAAAGTTGCGGCGCTGCGGTTGCTGCAAGGCAAACGTCCATCTCAAAAGGTGTGAACGAACGCGCAGGCCAGGCGTCTTGTCGCGAAACTCTGGTAAAAGCCGCCAAGCGTGTCGAGTCCAACGTCTCCTTGCCTTGCTCAAGTCCAGGCAACATGATAGATTCTCCTCACGACGCCATCTGATTCCAAGCAGCCCAAGACATGGGCAAATCGAGTTGGTAGTCGCTGCCCGAGAAAATGAGTAAATCAAGTTGGTATTCTGTCTCAGCCGTATGATAGCTGCTTGGCTAGCAAGCTCCACAAAGCTTAGTATGAAACGCGCGCAGCCTGAATTTCACAAAGCTCGGGGCACAGTTGGCTTCAACACCACTGATGGCCCGCGGTCATTGCAAATCATCTGAGAAGCGCCCGCGCCCTCTCATTTTCAATCTGGAACCTGTGAGCATTCCTGCGCAGCCAGCCACTAAGCAAACACCAACACCGCCTTGAAAGTGCCAGGGCTTGGAGGTTGCGGTGGCGCTGCAAGACAAGGCAGTCGACTCAAAAGCTGTAAGCACGGTGTGGCCAACAACGATAGCAGTCTGAAGCTGAAGCTTCCCGCGTTCTGGGCACGGCCAGGCTGCTTGGGTCCGATGGGTCGGTGCTTTGCTCAAGGCAACATGCTCCTCACGCCTATGCCCTCTGACACTCCAGCCTGAGCAATCCCACAAGCGCACTCCCAGCCACTCCCATGGTGTCTTGAACGGTAGCCTCGGTAGCCTTTCCTCTCCAAAACAAATAGCAATACGTGAAGTACCCCAGGTCCTGGGATTGCGCAAAGTTCAGTAGCAACCACTCCTTCCATCAACACGCTCAGAGGCTTGTGCTGCTTCCCGCTGGCCAGAAGCGATAAGGCAAAGGGATACAAACTGCCCCATCTTGCGAAGCCGGCCACTGAAGCAAATGCTAGACCAAGGCTGCATCATTCAAGCCAAACATCCAAACACAGGCCAGCCTTGAAAGCGCAAAGGCTGGGAAGTTGCGGCGCTGCCAGCACTGCAAGGCAAGGAGTCCAACTCACAAGGTGTGAGCACTGTGTGCGAACCACAGAAGCAGTCTGAAGCTGAAGCTTCCTGCAGCATTCTGGGCAAAGACAAGCAGGCTGCTTCCAACGGACCTGTGCTTTGCTCAAGGCAAAATGATGCCCCTCATGATGCCATCTAACATTCTTCCTGCAAGCTATAAGCCTGAACATAGCCCATTCCAAGCGACCTCTTGCGAGCTACCTTGGTGAAAAGCGAGCCACTGAAGCAAATGCTAGGCCTAGACTGCATCATTGAGTTGTGCAGCCTTGAAAGAAGCGGAATTGCTGCGAAGTTTTGGCTCTGCCGGTGCTGCAAAGCAAGGCATCCAACTCATAAGGTGGGAGCACTGTCTGCGAAAACCCCAGTAGCAGTCTGAAGCTGAATCTCGGTGTGGCGCTTTGCTCAAGTCAGGGCAACGTGATGCTCCTCTCACCATCTAACACTCCTCCTCCTGCAGGCCTGAACATATCCCATTTGAAGCAGCCTCTTCCCAGCTACCTTGGTAACTTGACGCCACCGTGCTGCTTCTTTGCTTTAGGTCCGCTGAAGCTTGCCCAGGACAAGGACAGCTCTGAAGACCGCATCCTATGACATTCCACTGCGCACCAGCCTGAACAACGTAAGGGTTGGGAAGTTGCTGCAAGGCAAGGTGTCAAATTCAAAAAGTGTGAGCGCATGCGCAAGCCAGCACCGCTGCGCCCACAGTCGCAGCAGCAGTCTGAAGCTGAAGCTTGCTGCGAAGTGCTGGGCACAGCCAAGCTGGCCGGGGCCAACGGCTCCGTGCTTTGCTCAAGTCAAGGCAATATGATGCTTCTTATGATGCCAGCGAACACTCCAGGAGGGTCCTCCTGCAAGCCCAAACATATCTCGCCAAGGACACTCCCCGCCAGTACCCCCATTTTAGGATGATGGTATCCGTATGACAGAGATGCCTAGCTGTCTACTCGCAAAGATACCTTGGCAGGCCTGCTTCTCCAAGATCGAAGAAACGTACAGCTTACCTCAGAATCTGGGACCCCCACGCCACCACTTCTTCTGTCAGAATTTTGCGCCACCCATTTCTAACTTGGAAGTTGCGAGCGGCATTGGCACTTTCCCGCAAAAGGGCCATTTTCGGAGGATAGTGGGGCCTAGCATGTCGGTCGTCATACTCCATTCTTCGCCACCATCGGTTAACCGTTGATTTGTGGCTCGCCAAGGATAACAGGTTCTTGAATCCCAAGAGCTCCTACAAAAGGATTCTGATGGCACCTTCATGTCGGTTCATCTTCTCTTTACCTTGTATTATTTGTATGGTTTGTTTGTATCTTCTAATTACCTGTCCTTTCCTATATGAATTTCTCTTGCGAGCCACCTTGATAACTTGGCAATGTGCGGCTGGCCATCGCCAATCTGTCTCGCGCAGATGCTACCAGCCGCGTGCTTCGACCCTGAAGGTCAGCACGCTTTACCGAACAACCCCTGCGAAACAGGCACATAGGTGCATCGAGCCCTCGGAAACTTGGATTTTCCGTCCAACTGGCTGACTGGCTCACTGCCCTGGTCAATGAGCGCCAACTGAGGTAAACCAGGTTCTCTCATATGAGGGGAACAGCTGGATTCTCCCCGCGTTTGCAGCCCAAAACTCGAGACAGGATGTCTTGCACCAATAGGCATGTGATTGGAAAGGAAAGAAACTCGTTTGGCTTCATTTCAGTTCTTCACTTGGCATGCGGCGACCCACCCCTCTCTTTGAGCCACCAATACTGGTACACCGACCTGAGCTCAACTGAAATATGTATGTGTGGACGAGGTGCTCCCCGCCGGTCAAAAAGTGCAAGTCGCCTGCTGCCTGATGAACCAATAAACAAATGAACTGCTCTCTTGATTGGCACACGCAAGCCGCTTTGCCATAAGACCCATCTGCATCGATTGACCTGTCTATATAGACGGTGAAGGCTCCAAAAACAGGGAAGCGTTCCGTATGGTTCTCCGGTTCTCTGTTGGAACGGGTTGATAAAGCGACAAACAGTATGCTGTGGCCCCTGAGTCTGCGATCCAACAACGCTTCCCATTTCCCTAAAAAAGTCCGGGTAAATCCCGATGGCCTGGACGAAGCGCGTGTGACACAAAGTAAACGGAGTCGTACATGTCCGTGCAAACGTGTCAATGTCAAACCACAATGGCCGCCCTTTTGAAATATTGAACAACACAAATTTTCCGAACATGCCAGCAAGACCCGAACCCCCATTTCAATGAGTTTCTTCTGGGAAGGAAATGCTAGTGACGTATCCGATGCCTACGCTGGCGCATTCGCCATGGTGCAAATACCATGCGGGACAGCTAAAGCAAGGTGCACGCCAGCCATAAAACGCCTACGTCCGCCCACGCGGCTGGAGTTTTGCTCTCAAAGTGCCTACGCTGTGTGTCTGTGTGTGTGCTAAAACTCGTATGTGCGCCTTCTGGCAAACTGCCAAGTCGATCCTAAGCCTATACGCGAGAAGCTCCCTAGCCGACTGAGGACTGTCAAAAAGTGGCTACCCTCGCCTACGCACATGCAGCTATATGCCTCCGTGAAGCCTGATGATATGTCTACTCTCCTGTTGCCCCTTTACTACCATTCATAAAACAACTCGCTCGTTACAGGCCAGTCAGACTTGAGCTCATTACAAAGATAAAACCGCTTTGTCAAGGAAACCAACGCTGTTTCGAAAGATGCCAATAGAAGTCGCCGCTTAATCCACGCTAGGAAACAAAACTGTATCAAACCGCGCTGTCGAAGCAAAGTTTGGCAAGATGCAGTCTCTGAACGTCGTTGTCTTGTTCCGTTCCTGCTCCCGTAGTCGTGGCTCCTACTGTGTCTGCTGTTGGCCCGTTCTCTGCTCCTGTAGTTTGTTGTGCTGAGGCTGATGCTGCTTCTCCTGACATGTCGCAGTAGTTTGCCATGTAATTGCTGTTGCAGTGGTTGTAGTACTTGCTGCTGAGTACTGGAGCTCCCCTATGTTTAGGATCTCAGCTCCGCTACCACGTTAAAATTGGTTGATACTGTTACTACAAGTGCAGTAGTGTTCAAACAAACAATCAATGTAGCCTGCAGCTGCCAACCTTTTGACTCATGCGATGTAGTGAGCTCAAGGCGTGCAGTAGGGAACATACATGCAACACAAATGAAGGAAGTGAAGCATGTAGTTTGACAACTCACTCACTCGCTCGCTCGCTCACTCGCTCACTCAGTCTCACTCACTCACACTCACTCACTCACTCACTCTCTCTCTCTCTCACTCACTCACTCACTCACTCTCACTCTCTCTCACTCACTCTCACTCACTCACTCACTCACTCACTCACTCACTCACTCTCTCTCACTCACTCACTCACTCACTCACTCACTCACTCACTCACTCACTCACTCACTCACTCACTCACTCTCTCACTCACTCACTCACTCTCTCACTCTCTCTCTCACTCACTCACTCACTCACTCACTCACTCACTCACTCGCACTCACTCACTCACTCACTCACTCACTCACTCACTCACTCACTCACTCACTCACTCACTCACTCGCACTCACTCACTCACTCACTCACTCACTCACTCACTCACTCACTCACTCACTCACTCACTCACTCACTCACTCACTCACTCACTCACTCACTCACTCACTCACTCACTCACTCACTCACTCACTCACTCACTCACTCACTCACTCACTCACTCACTCACTCACTCACTCACTCACTCACTCACTCACTCACTCACTCACTCACTCACTCACTCACTCACTCACTCACTCACTCACTCACTCACTCACTCACTCACTCACTCACTCACTCACTCACTCACTCACTCACTCACTCTCTCACTCTGTCTCTCTCTCACACTCTCTCACTCTCACACTCTCACACTTTCACACTCACACTCGCACTCTCTCACACACTCACACTCTCACACTTTCACACTCACACTCGCACTCTCTCACACACTCACACTCTCACGCGCTCTCACGATCTCACGCACTCATGCGCTCGCGCAGTCATGCACTCACGTTCACCCACTCACCTCACCACACCTCACCTCACATCACCTCACATCACCTCACTCACCCACCCACTCGCTCACTCTGCTGCTCACGGGCAACACCTCGCTTGGTGTCCCTTTTCTGTGCTGAGTCTTTCACGCAGTTCCAGCTTCATTGTCCGCAAGAAAACATCTGGTCGTCAAAGCAAGGACCTTCGCAGCCGCCAACCGGGCATCTTTGGCGAGTTGGGGAGTCAATGGCTTTCAATTTACCAGCGCCAAAGCTAGCTCTGGAAAGGAAAGGGAAAACCTGGCATGAAAGTTTGTTCAAAAGCTGCGAAAGGCACGCAAGCCATGGGGAGAAGGGGGTCAATGCGCGGAGTGCGGCTTTGCAACACTCCTTCCTGGCGAAATCAAGCTGGAGCTACCACGGACATGGGGCGTGCCAGCGGGTTCTCCGACAAACCCTAGCGCTTTAGGCAGAAGTTCACAAAGGGAACTGAACACTTGCAATTCCAAGCATCCTCTTGCAAGCTACCGTGATGTGCCAGCCACTGAAGCAAATGCTAGGATTAGCCTTCATCATTCAAGAAACGCATGCCAACATGCCCCAGCCTTCAAAGAGTGGGGGTGAGGGAAGTTGCGGAGCCGGCGCAAGGCAAGGCCTCCAACTCGAAAGGTGTGAGCGCCTGCGCAGTCCGACCAGTCGCGGCTGGGTCAAGCGCTTCCGCGTGCTCAAGTTCCAGTGAGTAGTGTGAAGCCAGCTGGAGCCAATGCTCGACCACAGCATCATTGAAGTGAATACAGCATCATTGAAGTGAATTTCAACGCGGCCTTGAAAGTCTTGACAGCGCCTGATTTCGCCGGTCGCAACTTGAATCAAGGCTCTTGCAAATCATGTGAAAAGGCTGCAGCATTTAGCCGGCATCCTCTGAAAACTAGAGATTAAAGCCTGTGGTAACCTGGGCCTACAGCACCCTTGGGCATTGCCATTCATTGAGTTGCACCCCGACGCGCCAGCCTTCATAGCAGTCTCAAGTGGCAACTTGCCACGAAGTTCTGGGCAGCTCTGTGCTTTGCTCAAGTGAAGAAAGCATGCTGCTCTTCATCCAGCAAGCCAGAACATGTCGCATTCCAAGCAATCTCGTGCGAATGCTAGACCAAGACTGCATCATTGAATTGAGTCCCAACGCGTGCTAGCCTTGAAGCCTTACAGGCTGGGAAGCTGCGTTGCTGCGGTCGAAGGCAAACGTCCAACTCAACAGGTGTGAACGCAAGCGAAGGCCGCTGTGTCTGCCAACAGCAGTCCATAGCTGAATCTGGCCACGCTCTGGGCAGAGCCAAGCCGGTTGGGTCCAACTGCTCCCTGATTTGCTCAAGTCAACATGATTCTCCTCGTGCCATCTAACACAAACCGCATTCCAAGCAGCCCTAGAACAGGACAAAAACGAGCTGGTATGCTACGGTGTGTGAGCGCTGAAGCGAGTCTCAGCATTGTGATAGCTGCTTTGCTGGCAGGATCCACAAAGCTTAGCATCGAAACTCGCGCAGCTGGAACTGAACAAAGCTCTGGGCACAGCCAGTTGGCTTCAACACCACTTGCAAATGGCAAAATCATTGCTAGTCGCTGCCATCCGAGCAGCACCTGCGGCCTCTCAATTTAAGCCGCGGGTCTGGAGATACGAAGCTTCCCCAAAATGCGACCTCCTGCGAGCGTTCTTGAGGCGAAGCCAGGCACATGGTTGAATAACTCCCTACGCGCGCCAGCCTTGAAAGCGTAAGGTCTGATTTGACAGAACTTCGCAACCACTACGGCTCCCTTGGTCACAAACGCATCAAAAGGTGGCAGCACCGAGCCATCTGGGAACTAGAGGAAGGCGGCCTGTCGCAGGAAGGGTCAATAGCCCTCCGGGCATTTGCAAAGCATGCCTTGCGGCGGATGTAGCTTCACCTTGGCACGTGATGCTCGCAGTGGTCAGAAAGTCAAAAAGTAAGAAAGTTTGGATGTGGCGCTGCCGGTGCTGCAATAGGTGCGAGCACATGCCCAAGCCAACAGTAATGTGCCCAGCAGTACTGTGGCTGCCAGCCACAGCAGCTGTCTCCAGCTGCAGCTTGCCACGAAATTCTTGGCTCAAGCCAAGCCACATTGAACAAGGTTGTAGATGTGGTCCACATTTACTCAGACATGGATGCGGCCTTAAGCATCATGGAGGGAGACCTTGCGCAAGTCGCCAAAGTGTTGTGGCGCTTGTCCGACCCCATCTAGGCGCTGACTCCTTTTGATTTGTCCTTCCCAGCTCGCTCAGAATCTCCTCCGTGCTCTCGTACAAGCAGACTGTAAAATCCATCCGGCTCCAAGAGCCGGTGAGGCAAGGTGTGCAAACGTTTGCGAAGGCACATCTACAACTTGCAACAAAAGGCCAGCCAAAGTTTGTGAACCCAGCCGGCCTTATGCGAACCCACGGAGGTTAGGCGAACCCTTTGCGAGCTGTAGGCAGGCTAGGCGAACCTGTGCGAACGCATTTCTACTGCTGCCACTAAGTACTGGCCACATAGGGTATGCTCTGATAAACTGGTCGGAATTCCTCAACAGCGCCAGAATTAGGAAGATGCGGCAAGGCAAAGCATCAAACGCGAAAGGTGAGAGCACATGCCCAAGCCAACAGTAATGTGGCCAGCAGTACTGTGGCTGCCAGCCACACCAGCTGCCTCAAGCTGCAACTTGCCACGAAGTTCTGGGCACAGCCAAGCCAGCCGGCTCCGAGCGCTATGTGCTTTGCTAGTCGGGACAGCATGATGCTCCTCGTGATGCCGTCTAAGGCTGGGAAAAGCCGCTGAGGAACTGCTTCTATGGGCAAGCGTCGCTTCTTTGTGCCTCAGATAACATTTTGTGTTTTCACGGGCGACTTTAGGCGACCAAAAGGCGACGTTCCCAAAAAAAGAAGAAAAGCGGTGCAGCAGGAGGCTCTTGCGCGCGAAGCCAGCCACTAAGCAAATGCTAAACCAAGACTGCATCATTGAATTGAGTCCCAACGCGCGCTAGCCTTGACAGAACAACTGCTGGAAAGTTGCGGCGCTGCGGTTGCTGCAAGGCAAACGTCCATCTCAAAAGGTGTGAACGAACGCGCAGGCCAGGCGTCTTGTCGCGAAACTCTGGTAAAAGCCGCCAAGCGTGTCGAGTCCAAC
Organism: Effrenium voratum; assembly: GCA_963377175.1. Classification (NCBI taxonomy): domain Eukaryota; class Dinophyceae; order Suessiales; family Symbiodiniaceae; genus Effrenium; species Effrenium voratum. Next base: position 163,619 of record CAUJNA010002802.1, on the reverse strand, counting down.
GTCTCCTTGCCTTGCTCAAGTCCAGGCAACATGATAGATTCTCCTCACGACGCCATCTGATTCCAAGCAGCCCAAGACATGGGCAAATCGAGTTGGTAGTCGCTGCCCGAGAAAATGAGTAAATCAAGTTGGTATTCTGTCTCAGCCGTATGATAGCTGCTTGGCTAGCAAGCTCCACAAAGCTTAGCATGAAACGCGCGCAGCCTGAATTTCACAAAGCTCGGGGCACAGTTGGCTTCAACACCACTGATGGCCCGCGGTCATTGCAAATCATCTGAGAAGCGCCCGCGCCCTCTCATTTTCAATCTGGAACCTGTGAGCATTCCTGCGCAGCCAGCCACTAAGCAAACACCAACACCGCCTTGAAAGTGCCAGGGCTTGGAGGTTGCGGTGGCGCTGCAAGACAAGGCAGTCGACTCAAAAGCTGTAAGCACGGTGTGGCCAACAACGATAGCAGTCTGAAGCTGAAGCTTCCCGCGTTCTGGGCACGGCCAGGCTGCTTGGGTCCGATGGGTCGGTGCTTTGCTCAAGGCAACATGCTCCTCACGCCTATGCCCTCTGACACTCCAGCCTGAGCAATCCCCTAAGCGCACTCCCAGCCACTCCCATGGTGTCTGGAACGGTAGCCTCGGTAGCCTTTCCTCTCCAAAACAAATAGCATGTGAAGTACCCCAGGTCCTGGGATTGCGCAAAATTCAGTAGCAACCACTCCTTCCAGAAACACGCTCAGAGGCTTGTGCTGCTTCCCGCTGGCCAGAAGCGATAAGGCAAAGGGATACAAACTGCCCCATCTTGCGAAGCCGGCCACTGAAGCAAATGCTAGACCAAGGCTGCATCATTCAGGCCAAACATCCAAACACAGGCCAGCCTTGAAAGCGCAAAGGCTGGGAAGTTGCGGCGCTGCCAGCACTGCAAGGCAAGGAGTCCAACTCACAAGGTGTGAGCACTGTGTGCGAACCACAGAAGCAGTCTGAAGCTGAAGCTTCCTGCAGCATTCTGGGCAAAGACAAGCAGGCTGCTTCCAACGGACCTGTGCTTTGCTCAAGGCAAAATGATGCCCCTCATGATGCCATCTAACATTCTTCCTGCAAGCTATAAGCCTGCCTGGAAAGCCGTATGGCCGTTTTTTTTTGGACGGAACCCGTATTTGGATCATTTTTCCCGTATGGTCAGTTTTTGCTGGCCGGTGGCCGTATTCGTATGCAACCCGTATTTTTTCAACAAATTGTTGACAAAAAGCCGTAAATAACCGTATGGTCATTTTTTTGTGGCCCAAGCCGTATGGACAGAAAAAAACGTCACATATGGGTTTCCAGGTGAACATAGCCCATTCCAAGCGACCTCTTGCGAGCTACCTTGGTGAAAAGCGAGCCACTGAAGCAAATGCTAGGCCTAGACTGCATCATTGAGTTGTGCAGCCTTGAAAGCGGAATTGCTGCGAAGTTTTGGCTCTGCCGGTGCTGCAAAGCAAGGCATCCAACTCATAAGGTGGGAGCACTGTCTGCGAAAACCCCAGTAGCAGTCTGAAGCTGAATCTCGGTGTGGCGCTTTGCTCAAGTCAGGGCAACGTGATGCTCCTCTCACCATCTAACACTCCTCCTCCTGCAGGCCTGAACATATCCCATTTGAAGCAGCCTCTTCCCAGCTACCTTGGTAACTTGACGCCACCGTGCTGCTTCTTTGCTTTAGGTCCGCTGAAGCTTGCCCAGGACAAGGACAGCTCTGAAGACCGCATCCTATGACATTCCACTGCGCACCAGCCTGAACAACGTAAGGGTTGGGAAGTTGCTGCAAGGCAAGGTGTCAAATTCAAAAAGTGTGAGCGCATGCGCAAGCCAGCACCGCTGCGCCCACAGTCGCAGCAGCAGTCTGAAGCTGAAGCTTGCTGCGAAGTGCTGGGCACAGCCAAGCTGGCCGGGGCCAACGGCTCCGTGCTTTGCTCAAGTCAAGGCAATATGATGCTTCTTATGATGCCAGCGAACACTCCAGGAGGGTCCTCCTGCAAGCCCAAACATATCTCGCCAAGGACACTCCCCGCCAGTACCCCCATTTTAGGATGATGGTATCCGTACGACAGAGATGCCTAGCTGTCTACTCGCAAAGATACCTTGGCAGGCCTGCTTCTCCAAGATCGAAGAAACGTACAGCTTACCTCAGAATCTGGGACCCCCACGCCACCACTTCTTCTGTCAGAATTTTGCGCCACCCATTTCTAACTTGGAAGTTGCGAGCGGCATTGGCACTTTCCCGCAAAAGGGCCATTTTCGGAGGATAGTGGGGCCTAGCATGTCGGTCGTCATACTCCATTCTTCGCCACCATCGGTTAACCCTTGATTTGTGGCTCGCCAAGGATAACAGGTTCTTGAATCCCAAGAGCTCCTACAAAAGGATTCTGATGGCACCTTCATGTCGGTTCATCTTCTCTTTACCTTGTATTATTTGGATGGTTTGTTTGTATCTTCTAATTACCTTTCCTTCCCTATATGAATTTCTCTTGCGAGCCACCTTGATAACTTGGCAATGTGCGGCTGGCCATCGCCAATCTGTCTCGCGCAGATGCTACCAGCCGCGTGCTTCGACCCTGAAGGTCAGCACGCTTTACCGAACAACCCCTGCGAAACAGGCACATAGGTGCATCGAGCCCTCGGAAACTTGGATTTTCCGTCCAACTGGCTGACTGGCTCACTGCCCTGGTCAATGAGCGCCAACTGAGGTAAACCAGGTTCTCTCATATGAGGGGAACAGCTGGATTCTCCCCGCGTTTGCAGCCCAAAACTCGAGACAGGATGTCTTGCACCAATAGGCATGTGATTGGAAAGGAAAGAAACTCGTTTGGCTTCATTTCAGTTCTTCACTTGGCATGCGGCGACCCACCCCTCTCTTTGAGCCACCAATACTGGTACACCGACCTGAGCTCAACTGAAATATGTATGTGTGGACGAGGTGCTCCCCGCCGGTCAAAAAGTGCAAGTCGCCTGCTGCCTGATGAACCAATAAACAAATGAACTGCTCTCTTGATTGGCACACGCAAGCCGCTTTGCCATAAGACCCATCTGCATCGATTGACCTGTCTATATAGACGGTGAAGGCTCCAAAAACAGGGAAGCGTTCCGTATGGTTCTCCGGTTCTCTGTTGGAACGGGTTGATAAAGCGACAAACAGTATGCTGTGGCCCCTGAGTCTGCGATCCAACAACGCTTCCCATTTCCCTAAAAAAGTCCGGGTAAATCCCGATGGCCTGGACGAAGCGCGTGTGACACAAAGTAAACGGAGTCGTACATGTCCGTGCAAACGTGTCAATGTCAAACCACAATGGCCGCCCTTTTGAAATATTGAACAACACAAATTTTCCGAACATGCCAGCAAGACCCGGTAACCCCCATTTCAATGAGTTTCTTCTGGGAAGGAAATGCTAGTGACGTATCCGATACCTACGCTGGCGCATTCGCCATGGTGCAAATACCATGCGGGACAGCTAAAGCAAGGTGCACGCCAGCCATAAAACGCCTACGTCCGCCCACGCGGTTGGAGTTTTGCTCTCAAAGTGCCTACGCTGTGTGTCTGTGTGTGTGTGTGTGCTAAAACTCGTATGTGCGCCTTCTGGCAAACTGCCAAGTCGATCCTAAGCCTATACGCGAGAAGCTCCCTAGCCGACTGAGGACTGTCAAAAAGTGGCTACCCTCGCCTACGCACATGCAGCTATATGCCTCCGTGAAGCCTGATGATATGTCTACTCTCCTGTTGCCCCTTTACTACCATTCATAAAACAACTCGCTCGTTACAGGCCAGTCAGACTTGAGCTCATTACAAAGATAAAACCGCTTTGTCAAGGAAACCAACGCTGTTTCGAAAGATGCCAATAGAAGTCGCCGCTTAATCCACGCTAGGAAACAAAACTGTATCAAACCGCGCTGTCGAAGCAAAGTTTGGCAAGATGCCAACTGACTGAAGGTGCCCACTTCATCAAAGTTTGCCGGACACAAAAACATTTACAGGCAAGCCTGCAACATTCGAAGATCAGCTCCCTCGCTGACTCCCTCACACGCTCCCTCGCTCACCCATTCCCTCTTCACCCGCGCGCTCGCTCGCTCGCTCACTCACTCACTCTTGCACTCGCTCGCTCGCTCACTCACTCACTCGCTAGCTCGCTCACTCACTCACTCAGTCAGTCAGTCAGTCAGTCAGTCAGTCAGTCCACCCTGTTCCTCACAATGGAGGCAACATTGACCCGCAAATACGTATCACTGAAGGCAAACACGGTGTCTGTCTGCTTGTCTTCCCACCAACAAACACATCTGGCGCATTGGGTGTCTTTCGTTAACGGCTTGTCGTTTTGAATGGGGTGGCTTCGGGAAGTTGCAACACACACACACACTCACCAACACCTACAACAAAAACTCAAGCTACACCGCCTTGGCGATTCAAGAAAGAATGAGATCCCCTCCATTTGTCCGCCGCATGTCCAGCGCTCACCCGTCTCGGCCGATGGACCGAGTCCCGCTTCCGGGATCCGGCTCCGGTAGCTCAGAGGGTCGCTCGGCCAAGCTCCTGGATGCCATTGCGCGCGCGGCTCGGAATCAAAAACCCCAAAAATGCCTTGGTGAGCCCCCTCCTTAAAAAAAATGCATTGCTCTGGAGGAGAGGGACCGGGAAAGGAGGACAGCAATACCCTCTTTTGGCGGAAGCTCATTTCTGGGACCTCAACTCCACCTGGCTTCCGAAGTTTACCCGGGGGTTGGTTTTTGCTCAACCCATGCAGAATCCAAGCTCCACGGTTGATTCCCAAAACCCACGACGCGGCAAGTGGGAGGCAAGTGAGGGCGCGGGGATTGGGAATTGCCCTCGGCCAAGTGGGCTGGCGCAAGCGAGCGCAAGCGAGGGGGGAAGGGCCGCGTGAGCTACGGCTCCGGCCTGCCACTCCAGGCCCAGAGGCCCGCAGGCCCGGAGCTCAGCGCGGTTCAGCGCGGGCACGGGTGACCTCGCTGGGCGGGCGTGGGATGCCTCGCCATGGAATGAGTTGGAATGACCACGATTTAAACCATCCCCTATGGTCTGGGGTTCAAACCACCATTAAAACAATGGGGGTTCATATAACCACCATTGTTTACCTCAGGATGGTCATCATTCAAATTGGGTCAACCTTTGTTTTCATGGGGGTTGAACCACAGGGTATGGCTTCCTTTAAGGGAATCCCTGGGCCGGCCGGGTCATTTCCTAATGAGCACCGGCAAGCAAACAGACGGCGAGGCGGAAGCGACGAATGGGTCTGCCGAAACCGTTCCTTCCAAACCCGCCTCCCCACCCAACGAGTTCTCAAGTCTGACCAACGAAAGCCTTGGAGTTGCTTGACTGCTTGACCAAGTTGGCCTTTCGCGCGGTCCCTTCAAAACTCAAGCCGTTTTCTGGATCTTCAGCTGTGCGTTTTTTTTTGCCTTTCTACGCTCAGCGGCTCGCTTCCGAAACTACGCACTGCGTGTTGCACGCACTGCTCACAGCTGTACAGGTTGACAAATCAGGCGAGCGAGGCTCACAAGTCTCAGCTCAGTTAATCCTGAGCAGCTCCACCTCATAATTCCTTGGTGTGGGTCTGCCTCCAAACCAGGCACACGCTTCTGGTTCTAAAGGGAAACCAAAATTGTTTGTGCAGCAGCGCCAACTCCCAAGCGTGTAGGGTGATCTGTAAACAGAAGTTCCTGCAAAACGGCTCACAAACTGGAGTAAGCAGTGAGACCCGCTTGGATGAGCTTGTAATTCAGAATACCTCAACCTGAAACAAAGGCATGTACTACTGTACCCCTCAGAGAAAGAGGGGTAAGAAAATGAAATCGGTCGATCGCTTTCACCTCCCTGGGTGTTCATCAATCCTGACCAAGCAACCTGCTCTACCCCGAGTACCCCAAAAAGCAGCGGAAGATGTTTGGAGAAAACCCTGTTTACAAACCCCCAAAAGAGCCTACTGTGGATTGACGATATCCTGCACCCTGCGAAACCCTGCATGGAGTGATGCGATTCCCCTGTAAATATCAACCAACGATGGTTTGTCATAGATTCAAAATGGTGCAGGATTTGTATGTGTTGCCCAAAGACTTGCTAGTCGCAGGAGCAAGGCTCAAGTCCGAGTTGGGCGGGACACGGCCGGAGCCTTCCTTTCCTGAGATGCCGTGCGCGGCTCGCGTCAGACTTGAGTGACGGAATTAGACATGGGGGTTGATCAATGTTCCTGGCCCTCAAAGGACCAAGGGTAACTTTTCCCATGTAGTGGCAAATATCACATGTTTACAGTAGTGCTTGTCCCCGGTCACCCCATTTAAAGAACCTTTTGATCCACCCCCACAAGATTATTGTCCCAAAAGCGTAGCATGCTACTCTTCTTGCCTATTCCAAAAGAATCGTCTACCTACTGAACGTTGCAAGCATCCCTAACAGCACCCCCTGTCACCTCATATCAATCGCCTTCAGGTTGACCGGTGGTACCTTGTTAGCTTATCCCAAGTGCCCTCCTGGAATCCTCCTTGTTTGGACCGGCATCACACCCGGTGTGCGCGCAGAATGGCACATACGGCGTCAAAGTTACCTGCTATCCCTTTTCCGACCGTTCCTTCAAAACGTCCTCTCATGTTCTCTGAGATTAAAAAAAGTATGAAACCTGCACAGTATAGTATGCACAACATATCAAAAAATCATCTGCGGATATACAGTGCCTATGAATATATATATATATATACATATTATAGTCTATACGGTATTTATATGGGCATGTAGCTGTATGTCAGGGAGGTGCAAAATCTCCCTTGTGATACCAGTGTACCATCCGAAGAAGACTACTTTGTCACTTTCAAGGGGGTCTCCTTGGTCTCACTGGGCCTGACATCCTACTGCGGACAGACTAAATCCTGGCACCGCCTAAGAAACCCTGAAATGTGTTCCCCCCTGCAAATACCAACAAAAACAATGGTTTCAACCCTGGTTCCTCTGCGAAACGGAAAACCGCAACCCATCCACCGTACGTTCCGCCCAAATCCGCCCCAAAAGCCGCCCCTTTTCGGGTCCCCTCGAGCTGTCCGCCATCGCCTTCGCAACCCATCCACCGTACGTTCCTCCGCCCCAATCCGCCCCTTCCGGGTTCCCCGAGCGAAGCCTTTTCGCCGGGGGGCCGAAGGCTTTCTGGGAGCCGATCCGCAGCGACGCCTTTTCGCCCAGCGACATCTTCAGGATGGCCTCGTCCCAGCCGCGGATGACCTCCCCCACGCCGATCCTGGCTGTCTGAAGCGGTTTGGACGTGCTGAGTAGCCTGAGCTGTTGCAACCCAAGGTGCTGGGGAACCTAAGGTGAATTTTCACTTTGAAGCAAACTGTTTGGTGGGTTATAACCTAGCTACCAACAACTTACTTGGTCGAACACCCAAGAAAAGGGACAAAGCCTGGAAGAAAATCTCTAGGGAGAAGCCTGGACAAGCCTGGAAAAGGGAAAAAACCTGGAAAAGGAATAAAGCCTGGGCAAAATCCTGGATGTGCAAGGTAAACACCTCCTTTCCTCGTCAGGGATTGACATCCTACACTCGGAAAGCAGGGGTATCTTGAGTGGAGGGTAAGCAACAGGGACAGCCAAAGGTCGAGAGAATGAAGGGCTATTTCAATCGGGGAAACCTACCGGTTTCAGGCTGCCTGCTTCACCAAATCGCCAGACGCCAAATCGCAGTGGAACCTGCCCAGGAAGAGCCTTCATGAGTCGTTTTTCCCCATCATCTCGAGATTCAATGAGCTGAACTCCATTGCAACCAGCTCCGGCCTGAACTGGAAAGGCTTGTTCCGGCTGTAGGAGGAGTCGAAGACCTTAGGCTTTTCCTTGGGATGTGTGACGTCCAGGCTCCCCGCGTAGTGCCTCAGCTCAAAGCTTCAGAAAAATCCGACTCCGGTCGACCAGTGAAGCCCCTCAGGACATGGACCGCTTCAAAAGTGAAGCCCCAAAAAAGAAGAGCGCCTGGAAAGGAAGCAGCAAGGGTCACTCAACTTGGAACCCTACCCAAAAGGAACAAGCCATTAGGGTCTCTGATTGCGGCATGGCCTCCTTTGGATTCTTTCATGATCAGGACTTGTCCAGGCTGGATAGCATCCAGCGCGCTGGAGAAATGTCCACAACAAAACGATCAAACTGTCCGCACATGAACATCTGACAACTTTCTGGCAACCCTTTAGCAGTTTGAAGGCTCTCTCTCTCTCTCTCTCTCGTGCTTGACTGTTAGTCTTCAAAAAAAGCGTGCGGATTGCTCTAGCTGAGCCACAGAACAAGTGATTTGCAAAAACTGACATCGGCGTGCGTTTTCCGAGCAACTACCGAGAACTGTCAGCAACAGAAAAATATCGAAATGAGTTTTTGGTACCACCCAATAGAACAAAACGTATACTTGGTCCTCCAGTACAGAGGTTAGAATAAGGGTACCTTTTTTCTCTGTAGTCTAATAGGGGCCTAGTATAACACAATTGTAGCGTGCAACGTGGCCTCTGCGTGCATCTGCTCAAGAACACTCCTTCCGATCCTCGCTCCAACCCATGTGTGAGGTGCACGTGTCGACAGACCAAAACAACAATGGCCTTCAACTTGGAGCACAACAAACTTTCTTTCTTTTTTCAACTCGATCTAAGAAAAAGTGATCAGTTGGAGACCAGTTCCCAAACTTCCAGTGGTCACTGGGAACCGTAGGCCACCTTCACTTGGATGATGTCAACTCAGGAATAAGCCCAGGTATCCCCAACAGCAACCCCCCGCGGTCTCAGGGACCAGACTGAGCTTGCGGAAGGACAGGCCTGGGGGTCTCGTTGTTTCTTGGTCGTACCAGAAGCCAACTCTCTACCAGCATCATTCTGGAAGGCAAAAAGCAAATTACCCACAAGCTCGCAGATTTCGGTGATGCGCCTTGGCACCAAACGTTGACCATCGTTGACTACCAAGCCAAGGCTCATCACCAGCTGGTCGCCCTGCTTTGGGAAGGTCTTGCCATCGCCGGGCCTCAGCGTCGTGACCTGATGCGGAAAACGGCAGACCAGACCAGGGACTCGGCAAAATGCGGTCGCAACCCTCAGGTCCGTTCAATCATTGAATGTCCACTCTCCGTGTAGAGCGCTCTCAATTGAAAATCAAGACAAAACCATTTTGCGTCGGCATGCTTTGTAAACCCAGGTTCCCAAGATATCTCCCTGGTCAGTAAGTGTTGAAACCAGCGGGACGCTTCTAGATTCATCCAACGTGGAATCAACAGTTCGAAGGGGTGCCAACTTTTGACATCCCCAAATCATGGTATGTGGTTCCAACATGCTTCAGCAGTAAAAGGCCCTTACTCCAACAGGGGGGTCCGAAGGCGGATTCCTCAAAATGGGAATCATGCACAGGTCGGCTGTACGGCAGTCTCAAGCAGCATATATCAAAGGAGCATCCGCATCGAAGAAGCTGTTTGAAAGATTGCATCTGAGGTGCGTTAACCCGTAGTGGGCTCAAATGGCATTTGACGCAAACAGCCTTGAATGATGCTCAACCGCTATTGTGGAAAGATCCGCTGCATGCTTGCAACTTGCAGATCAACTGCGCTGTGTGACAATCGCGGCCGCCTAGATACGCACTACATGCCAATAGACAGATCAATATGTATATATATATATACCGGCCAGTCCACAACGGAGAAGCTCGCCTGCCAACTGCAGTCATTAGATCTGGCAGCACAGCCATGTTCAAAATGCTGGCCGCCAGTTGCGTCACAAAAGAAGCACAGTCTTTGTTGCAGATCCCGTGTCATTCGCCCCCAAATTTGTTGTCCGAATTACTTGTAATCTGTTTCTAAGCCAGCGTGGTGAATTTGGTTCAGCAGGTCTGGGTATTGGAGGTCAGCTTGGCTCCAGCTTACCAGTGCCGTAAGGGTGTGAACTTTAAGTAGGGACCCTTGCCTTTGGTGAAAATCATTTTGGTCGGGGATTCATGCCAACCAACATCTTGGAAGTGGTTCACTATTAAGGATCAAAGCAAGGATACCTCAAGATGAGCTCACCAACTCTGTCGAGGCACTTGCACAGGGTCCTGGCGAAGGGGCTGTCCCACTGTCACCGGACGAGACAGGGGACTCCCGATTTTGCGGGGTATTGTGAGTCCCCAAATCGATGTCGTTTGTTGCCTTCAAAGGAAACCAACAGGAAAACCACCATTTTGTGGGGGGTCCCCCAGAAACAGACACTGACTGTAGACTGAAGACTAGATAGTTTGACTGTATCTCACACGAGCTATGGACGACATTCTCTGTTCGCCCAGAAGGAATTGGACACAGGGTGGGCCGGTGGTGCTGGTGTTTGAGGGTACATTGTGTCACCCCCACGTCCTCTCCCCAAATCAACAATAGGCAAGAAGATTGCGAGTTGCTCATATCGGCTCACAAGAAGAAACCTACATTGAGCCAATCCTTACTCGGGAGGAGGCATTAATCTTGAAAACTCGGAATGAGCCTTTCTGAAGACAGGAGACAACGAGCCAAAGCATCGCAAAGTGGAGGAGCCCAGGTGGGTTATGCAGGCACTCCAGTTCTGGACAGAAGTGGTCGTCACAAACCTACATGGATGGGACCGACATGGCACTTCCTTCCAAACAGCCTGAAGCCATCCCGGTCTGGGCGCATCTCTGGTAGCAATCTTGATGGTTCGGCTAAACATCATGGGGAGTTCGCCAACCAATTGTGAGCCCGTCAAATTCATACCTGGACGAGAGTTCCGCTCTTAGTCTCCCTCTTTTCCGCTCTGAGTCTCTAATTTTCCGCTCTGAGCTAGAACACTGATACCTGGACTAAAAACGGCCTTAAAGAGAATTTTAGAGGGTTTCCGTACCCGGACTCCCATCAATTCGCCCATGTCCTCGGCCGCTGGCACCCTCAAGCACGGTGTTTGTTCCAGCATGTTCGGCCCGAAAAAGAAACGGCACACCTGGAGTCTCCATGGCCCTTTAAAAATGGGTCCATGACCCCTTTATTTTGGGTAATGACCCCATGTGTTGAGGGTCATGGAGATTCCAGGTACTCCAAATGCCCCACGATGCTAACTCGGACCAACAACAAGAGCTGCATTCACCTTGAAAAAAAACCTGGATGCTCCACATATGGGTATGAGTAGGTCAAACGGAACAACACCCTGCTCAACTAACCTACAAAAAGACATGACTTGGCGGTAAGCAAGGGAAACCACCTATGGATTTTCTGGGTGTGTTGCTCTTCTGGCTACCCGGTTTTGGGTGGGGTTCAAGGGCCTGGTTTCATGGTTTGCGCTAGCAGTGTGCCGAGCCTCAAAGCGACGCACAAGAACAGCTTTGCAGTGTAGTATGTCTCAGCTGAGAACTTTGTTTGAAAGGAAAACCAAAAAACCCTGGCAGCAAAAAACAATATATATATATATATGTATATTTACACATATGCATGCACATCATATGGAAGTATATATGTCTGTAACATACGCTTTGCATTGGCTCGCACCTGCAGCCTCAAGCGAGTATACAGGTACCCTGTAACTGGTTGGCCTTCCGCGGCACGTAATCCCTGGATGAACTGAGTCCATCAGGTGACATCCTCAAAACTGCCCTTTCGTTAGATTTTCTTGAGACCCCCTCAACATGAATTTATGCCCGTCAGCTGATCTGGTTGTTGTCGACCCCCAACAAAGAACGCCCACAGACTATTCCCAACAGCAACCCCCGAAGCCCTTCTGGAATGGTAGCTGCAGCTTCTCCAAACCACTCCAGATAATATCTGGACAACGCCCCAGTAGCCAAAAAAAACGAGTTGTTGTTGCTTCTTCTTTTTGCGAGCACGCTTTTGAAATGGCCCAAGCTGACAAAGATCAAGTCACGGGTCAAATTCGACAAAGAGTGGAGCATATCTGCAACCTCCAAGTCTTGTTTGGACATGTGGAAGATGATTGTCAAAGCATCACGTTCGAGCTGGAGGAACTTTTGGCCCAAGAGGATACACCTGATTACCGTGGAATCCAGCTCGACACGGACGGTGGGGAGCTGTCCGTGGCAGGGCACGGGGGCATCCCTGAGAAGCCAGGCTTCCCTTCCTTTGCTTCAAAGCCAGCCCAAGAAAACTTACCCTCAAAAGACACCGGTCTAAAAGTTGTCAGTTGCTTTCTCAAGCTCAAATTGGCAGTTTTGGCCGGCGCTCCTTTGTGAAACCCTGGGCTATCCTCGTGGCCTGGTAGAACTTTTGAAGAGACACCAAAGCCTTGAACGTTCAAAACTGCGCAACGCTAGCGTATGTGTTCTTGCTTGGAAGGAAACAGTCCAGTTCTCCAACATTGCTTCAAACAAACAAACATAGCAACAGGCAAACAAACAAACAAACAAACAAATAAACAAACAAACACCCAACTACCCAACCAACCAACCAACCAACCAAACAAACAAACAAACAAACAAACAAACAAACAAACAAACAAACAAACAAACAAACAAACAAACGTCAAAGCCAAGCTGAGACAATACCACCTTCCAAAGGGGCAACCAGGGTGCCCTGTGCCCCCACTCGTCTGACCAATTGCAAAGGCTCACCATGGCAACACCATGTCACGACCTGGACCCAAAAGGACAAGCGCTCAAGCTCATCAAGTGAGCCCAGAACTATGCAGGAAAGAAACGGTCAAATGGGGCAGTCCAAGCCTCCAAACAAACTGTTGCAAAATGTGACTGGGGTATGAAAGAGCGGGTTTACCCGATAGCAAGCTGTTGGTTTTTTGCGAAACGCTTTACCCTAAAAGCAGTCCGTTGCTGGGTCACAAAAAACACCAACCTGGACCCTCACAATTCTCTTAACGATGGGGTATTACCCCGAAATTGTGGTTGGTGGGTCCTTTCAATTGGGTAGTTCTTTCGGGTCCAGGAACTGGCGATCCCAAGTAAAACCAAGCCACCTGCGGGGCGATCGCTCACGGGCCATGGCGAGAGAGAGGAAGCGGGACCGATGTTTGTTTGGTGCGTCGCCTCGAGCCTCCAAGCCGCGCGAAGCGTCCTCGGTGGTTCATTGATCTAACTCTAGGGTACCTTCCCTCGGTTGCTTTCTGCTCCCCTGCCCAAATTTTCACTTTTCGTTGTTTAATGGAAAACCCATTCGTTGGCAAAAAGTTAAAGTCCTAACATCCAAGCAAAATGCACCAAAGTTCCGTTTCCATTCTTTCCAGGGATCCTTCTTTTGTAGCAAACCTCCGGAAACAACAGGGAAAACGACTGGCTTTGAAAGAACCATGGTAGAAAACTAAATGGGGAATCAAACCCTAGACTAACTGTACAACCAATAGGATAGGTCGATAAATCTTCCAAGCTTTGGACATCCAATAGTCGGGTCGAATTGTCGAATTTGTGCATTTTCCTCCCACAAGGAAACATGTGAAACAAGCGCACCTTTCTGTTTGGGGGGTTGGTGCTTCACTTTTTTCCAGTGAACCCCCGCCCCCCCCCCCCCCGCCCCTCGTCTTTCGGTTTTTCGGTCCCCCGGCCAGGTCTTCCAGGGCCCGGCGGTCGTGCCGGAAACTGCCAACGCCTTGTCAGGCGTCGGCGGACATGCCAACGCGAAGGCAAGGGAACCACCTAGAAACCAAGTTGCTGAAGGGGGTCTTGTTGCCACCTTTGGTGGAAAAATGATCGACCCTCTTGTAGTGCAGCATTCCCTGTTGAGTGGGTCGTCAATTTTCTCACAAAAGGTGGCAAAAAGACCCCCCTTGTCAGTCATGGCTCGGAGTCACGTAGAAGGCTATCAGCCCGGATGAGAAAAAAAGGCCTCATGAGCCCGTGCCACGAACTATCCTGAAATTCATCGAGGCGTTGCTAGTAACTAAGGGACCAACTGGGATCTGGCTGGAGGATGCCAACCACGCATGACCCGACGGCTCAGCGCTGTTCATTGCCAACCCACATGCGGACACATGGAGTTTAGGATTCTTGTCGTTTGAGTCTGCAGTGCCTATGCCCCCTGGTGGGGAGTTTGCGAAAGCTTGGTTGCCAGCAAACGGAAGGTTGGGGCTGCATGTTGGGTGCGTGGCACATACCCATTCACGGATTGAACAAAACATCGCTTGGGGCAAAGTGGGATGTCAGCAAGACACCACCCACCGCCAACCGGTTGGCACAAGATTGGTCAGACTTCCGCAAGAGGCTGCGACTCCCATCCTCCCATCCCGCTTGCTTGTGTCAAGAATTCACCCCATAGCTTTGGGGCAATACCCCGTTTTACAGGGACTTTGAAGGTCTAGGCAAACATTTTTCAGGGTCCCTTGGCAAACACACCCTTCCTAAACGAAACCGCAAGCCAAGGCGCCCATTACCCGTCCGTCGACTCGGTGAAGTCCAGGGACGTGTGTGCAAATTCCCCCCTCCCGGCCTCGGCACGTGAGATTTCAAGACAACCAGGTCGTAAATTCGGTTTCATCCACGGGTCCAGGATTCTGTCAACAGAGCGGACTTTACTGAGCCTCGAGCGCAAAGCAGGTTGTTGAGCAGAATCAGAAACAAAGTCGAGCGTGGCCACGGTGTTCACCTCCTTGCTTTTGCCTGGCGAGGGGCCTGCAAAGAGCTTAGCTCTTCAACGCGCACGCCACGTGTGCTTGGCAAGGCAACTGTCCGCCCAGACGTGACTGCACTTCTCATGGGCCACGTTACTAAACTGTTGCAAGTGCGCTCAACAGTTAACAAAAAGTTGGGCTCCTCGTCTGCTTGCTCCCAATACAAGAAAAGCCCGCACACCGCCCCACTTATCTGGACCTTTCCTGCCGTGACGAATCACAGACCCCAGCCCACCTACTGAAAAGGGAAACTCTTGGCCCTCGAGGTGATGTTTAGACCAAAGGGCAAGTCTGACTAGGTGGAGAGGCAACTGGAACCAACCCCTGCCACTTACCCTCCCAAAACTGAGGCGGTGGACGATGGAACTTGAATGAAGGCTCCATTGAAGAGAAGTTTCCGCGAGGAAGCTTCCATGCTTTTGTTTCCGATTCTCCCCTTACACCAAACCCAGGGAAAGGAACCGCTGAACCAGCAGACAGTCTCATGGCTTGTAATACCCGAATCGAAACCACCTTAGATTAACAGGGGTCCCCCAACACGGACATGTCCCAAATACACAACAGGCCCCCCCTTGGGTCTTTTCCAAACGGGCAGCAAACACCCACCTGCGCGTCCAGCCTGAGCCGGGCTCCCAGGCTCTCGAAAAGGCCAGTGGCTCACAGCTCCTGACGGGCACGGATCAGTCTGCTTTGAAGTACTCCAGGGAAGGTGCGCTTTCTTCTGAGTAAGCCCTAATGAAGGGAACCGAATGGAGACCCTATTTAAAAAGAAAGAAAAAAGAGGAGGAGCAAGCCAGCCCTTTGGTTTGAGGGAAAAAGCGCGCAGAATACAATTTTTGAGCAAGACGAGGGTTTCTCTGAATGGATCTGGCTTTCGGAGAGTTGAATATTGGTTTAGTACTGGGTAATTTGAAACATGTATTGGCAGTGTTGGGGGTCAGCTGGGTTTTCTAATTATAAGGGGAATTGTTATTAATAGGAAGAAGGGATTGAATCCGAAGGACTGAATCAAGATCATGCTGTGGAAGATTGTTCCGGATTTGCATTGACATTAGCTGCACAGGCAAATGGCAGTGGGCAAAAAATCGCCTCTACCTTTGGACCGAATCATGGCGAGAGCCCAGCCTGCCATCGACATCCCATGGCCAGTCAAGCTTGTCTGGACCTCGGTGACGCCAGGAGTCACCCCCTCGTGTGTAACAAACGGGCCTCCAAAAAGGTGTGCTGTCCCCTGTCAAAAGAAATCTACCAAAGACAATGTGGGTCTTTCCTTTGGGGGGGACACCAACCGAGTGTTGATATGAATTCCAGGCCGCGGCTGGCCCTGCTGCACCTGGCATGCGTCGCAGACACCCGCTGCGATTCACATAAACTGTCCAGAAAGGCGTTCACCGCCCCCAGCCCATCCCAAATGAAAAAAATCGGAGTGCCACCGGGCCTCAGCCGCCCAACCGAAGGCTTCTCAGTTGCTCAGTTTCTTGACTTCTCAGTTGCTGGGTTTGTACTTGGGCCTTTGGGGCGCCTACCTTGGGAAATCCCCACCCTGCCTCGGGCAGGCGTCCGCGCCTGACCCGGCACACGCTGCCTGGCTCCATCGCCGCCTAGCATGGCGATTTCCGCAAGAGCTCCAGGATCAGAGGGCCACAGCAAAGCCTCTTCCGGGTCCAAGCATCCGCGCTTTTGGGAAACAAAGTCGGGACCTACAAGGTGTCCATGCGTAGGCAACCATGTAGGTCAGTTTGGATGCAAATTTATCCCTAAAGGTCCAAGTAGAACTGCTGACCCCCTTGAACCTCACACACACACACACACACCAAAAAACAACATCTTCAAATGGTACTTGGAGCCTCTGAGTCTTGTGTGGATGTGTTCGTTTGTAAAAGGCACACGTGCGCATGATACAGATTCTTCCCACCGGCTCCCTGTCGAGTTCTCGCGCCTCTGAGTCGCAATCGGGCGTTCCAAGAGCCAAAGCAACAGGACGGCTGCACGCAGTCGGAGAAGGGCAACTCCACCACACCAATCCCCACATTCTACACTAATGCCAAAGCGCGAAATCAGGGATCCATGGCTCGTTTTACCACGAAGCTCAACCTTTCAAGTAGGCAAACAGCTCTCCCTCGGAGCTCGGATCGATTCGGAGAGTCCTCCCCGCCAGAGACCAACACCTCGGAGCTCTCAAAGAGCACCAGGCTGTTCACCTCACCTGAGTCAAATCAAAACCTCACCTTTCGTCCAAACGGGTCTGCCCGAAACCCATGGTAAAAAAAGCAAGAGGGCGGAGTCCCTCGCATCCACTTCTGGCTGGGACTGTCCCCTTTGGGTTTTGATTGTGGCACACCTTCGACTCAAAGTCAGAACCTGTGCTAGTTCTCAGGGAGTTAAATTTTGGGGGTTGGGTAATCAATCGGAAGCAGATCCCCCCTCAAAGAAACAAGGGATGGTTGATAGAAAGTCAATTCGACTCGTTCCCTGATCATTTTTGGTCAGCGTGTGTGAAACTCTCCACAAATGCTTCAAATAGAAAGTCTAGGGTTCTAGGACCGTCCTGGCCTGTCCTGGGTGCTGGGTCCTGGAGAAAGGGGGGAAGGCAAGGAAGACGTGAGGTTCCACAGCCATTCGCATGTATTTCGCAAAGGGCACCTCTTCCAAGACTGCATGTCCAAAGACAAAGAACCACCTTCAAGCATCCCCTCTTGACAAAGACCACTGATTCAATTTAGGACTCTGGCAGCCCCACAGTGCACCCGCCACACCACGTCAAGTTTGGCTAACAAGTCACGACGGATTGCCTTTGCGCCCGGCTGGTGTGGCCGTAGAGGGTCTTGGTGGAGGAGAAGGTTTCTAAGCTCCAAATCTTGATGGTCTTGTCCTGGCTTGCAGATTTGGAGGTGCTGACGGAACGACCTTCCAAATGAAACGATTCAACCGTGAGACTGAAGAAACCCGGCCTCAGCTTGTCGAACGATGGAGGGAAATTCCGCAGAGTCGGACTCGGGTCACACTCGGCACAAGGCGTCAGAGCCAACCCCATGGAGCCTTTTCCTTTGCATCAGCACAATCCCACAATCAGCTTCCCTCTTCCTTTGGTTGGAATTCTTGGTGTCGAGGCTGGGGGGGGGGTCCGCATTTACCCTCAAGAACCTCACGGTCAAATCTCCAAACCATCGAGACCAACGATAATTGAGGGGTTCCTGAACAAAAGAATCACAAACTGACCCACCCAAGTGACTTGGATTCGGGTTTAAAAAGGCCAGCGCAAGATTGCGATGACTCATGCCGACATCACAAAACCTACCGAAACTTCTGCAGGAGCTCGGCTGGCAACCTCCCCCGCTCCCCCTCCCATCAAAAAACACAAGCGCAGCTTCAAAAAGCGGTCGCCAACCGAGGAAGAAACACGTGACATCGATTGGGATTTCGGGAGAGGGCTTGAAGCACCAAGAGGATTCGCCTTTCTTGCGGATCTCCTCTTGTTCAATCCCCGAAAACTGCCGCCCACTGCCACCCACGGCCTGCGAGCCGGAGCAAAGTATCTTCCTGGACAGCGTGGCCTCAGCCAAGCGAACATCTCCAGCGCCGTGGCCTTTACATAGGTGTCCAACCACGAGGCAAAGCAGGGCCATTTTTTTCGACCAAAACAACCAAAAAGGACACCTATGGGCCTTTACCCTTGTAACCCAGGAAACTTCACCGCGGCCCCTCATTCCCATCGATCAGACCCACAGATGGATCCCTGGCCTCACTTGGGACACCTCCAAAACCCGCAAGGGTCCCAATTGGTACTTTGACCCTTTCAAGCCCCAAATTCCATCCTTCCATTTTCTTAAGTCCCCTGGAAAAATAACATATTCCAGTCAATGATAGATTATTTTCAGCACCAACAGGGGAAAATACACAAATCTTCTGAAGCACATGGAAATATCGCGAAGGGATCAGGGTACCTGGGAGCTAGGAGATCTGGTGCCCATCCCTCTTGGATCTTTACATAGGATTTGACCATGTAGGGAAACCACCCTACACATTACAAACCCATGGTCGTTTTGCGGCCGACGGGAATACTTGGACAAACGACCAAGCGGGGATACGGAGGGAGCGTGGATATGGAGGGATTCCCTTGGCGCCATTTCCCATATCAAGCATAGTCAAGGTCTCGTATTGTCGTATCCCTGCCAGTTGGTTTCCCCATGATCAGGCCTCACACGCCCATTTCGCATCCCCAGTCCCCCAGCCCCTAGCCGTCTGAGCGCCCCGAGCCGCCATGCACTTCACGAAGCCACGGTGGCCAGGCAGTGTGCCGATGTACTGCGCGGACGGGTCGCGGGATGCGGAGATGGCCCCTGGAAGCCATGGAGCCCTTGGATGGAAACATGTCCCGGCAAGCGATCGTTGAAAAAACACGCGGAAACAGAGGCCGGCGGATCCTAGGGGGAAATATATATATATATATCCATGTGAGTGAATGGCATAACTTTAGTCTAGCTTTACAACATGATTTGATACACCCAAAAATGTACACCTGAGACATCACGCCTGGATACTTCTTCGGGGGAGGGAAAGAAGACTGAAAGAAGGGCCGAGGATGAGCCAAAATCCAGCGAGCGGCACACCTGCAGGTTGTTCAGGTCCCAGATCATAATATTGCAGTCCTGGCACGAGACCGCAGGAGGCCAGTTCTAGTGAAGAGAACTTCCAGTGATGAATTCCCTTTGAAACCAGCAGGGGAAAATCGACAAATATTCATCTCAGCACTTCACAAATTAATCAAATGGACAAAAAGATCACGAGAAACAACAGAATCGCAGGTAAGTTTGTTCTTGCTTTGGCCTGTTGGTCCTCAGCTTGTTCCATTTCGGTCCCACAAAACACAATGAGGCAAGTGCTTCTAGAGTGGCGTGCAGTTGTACGATAGAACTGTTGCAAACCGGCCTTTCCAATATGAAGCAATTGTACGGTAGAGCAAATGTTGCAAACCGGTCAATCCAATATGCAAAGTAACAGACATATTACTGTACACATGTTAAGCTCTTTCCAATGATCAAAGAAAGCAATGATGCAACAGGTCACACCGAATCCAGCATCTTCGGTACCAGCTTCAGCACACCTGTACGGCCTTTTGGAGCGTCAGGCAAAAGATTCCAGCCATCTGAAAAACCTGGAGGAAACTTGGTTGCTGTTGACCTCTCTGCAAAAAGTTTAACTGTGGGTCCAATGAAACATGCTGTTTCAACCAAACAGTGAAAGTCGAAAGATCCGCTACCAAGGAAAGCGCAAATTAAACATGACATGTGCTCACCGAGTCGTTCGCACACCCAGGGGGCCCGATATCATTTCCAGGCCGCCCGCCTGAGAACCTGTAAAGAGCACGTCCCCCACGGTGCAAAGGCTCAGCACAAAGCCGTTGTGCCCCGCCAAGATGTGCACACAATGCCTCAGCGTCCCGGCTTCGGATGCGGAAAGACACACATCCAAGGCGGAACCTGCCAAACATATAAGCTTGAACGACTTCATGATACTTCATGGCTACTATCCACCAGTCAAAAGTTGATCTGGGGATAACCTAAGCGGGGCAAGTAAAAGTGTCAATGGCACCCGGATGTCCGTACGCGACAACCCAATCCCATGGAAGGCACGTCTGCTTTAACACCATCCATTGGGCCTAGAGTGGCTTTCTCAAGTGCGGCGCGTGGCCGGCTTTCGGGTCGCTTAACAACACAAAATGCCAGGTGCTCTTGCGCAAGTTCCCAACCTCAGTCATCAAAATCATCGTTTCAAGAACAGCTCATCTGGCTGCCAATGTCATCCCACTTGTAGCCCACATCTCTGACTTCAACTTCCCTAATCTTGTTTGTGGCTGTGCACTCCTTTGAAGCCAATACTACGTAGGTCGGAGGGAATGAGAAGCATGCAGCTACCCCCGAACTGAATGAAGGCACACTGATTTGAGATCGGTGGGAGGACCACCTTTAGGCTCCCTTCCCCAACTTTGCTCAATGGGGGGCAACTTGCAAACACACACTGAAGATCCGCTTTTAAACCCAAAAAGAATCCAGTCCCCTCAGAAAAGCGCCCTCAGCCAATCCACTTGACCCATTTATGCCCACAACCCAAATCCCACAACCCAAAACCTCCCCCCTCCGTCTCCAGGCCCCCGGGCTCCTCCGGCGCCGACGCCTTCGCGGGCGCCGCCTCCGACGCCGCGGCCGCGGAGGCCGCGGAGGTCGCGGCCGCGGGCGGCGCGGCGTCTCTGGCGCGCTCCGGTCGGAGCGCGGCCGGGGACCCGCTGCGGCCTCAGGGCGCGAGGCGCGAAGGCGTGGGGGCGCGAGGCACAGCACAGCTCGGTGTCGACTTTTCTGAGCGGAAGATCCTGTTGGCGGTGGGCACAATTAACCCTGTTTCAACGGAAGCAGCAGAATCCCTCGTTTTCCCAGTGGATCCCAGGCAAACCCATATAGTAGGCAACCCAGCGGAATCTGTAGTTGGTTTTGGCTGGGGGCATTACGGAACCTCGCAGGATCCAGCACAAACATGGAACACTCGTGAAGCATAAAACCAACTGGGTTCTTCCCCTTAGTTGGCACCCTTGTGACTAACCAACTCTGGTCAGCTTACCGTACCCCTGAACCATCACCCGAAAGATTCCATGACAATTGGTGCGAGATATGGCCATGGCTCAAATTCCCGTACCCCCAGTGAACATCCCAATCCCCACGAAAATAGACTAAACCGGGTGGTTCACCTACCCCCAAAATTGGTTTTGACCCACAGCCATGTGATTGGAACCCTGTTCCCTTGTCCCCTTGCCATAACTCGTGATCTTTGTTCCACCAACCGGGGCGCCGGCTCAAAGGTGGCGCCTGAAGGCTCCAAAGCTGGGCTTACGCTAGGCGAAACGGCCTTCTGACCTGGTTGTACATGGCGACCTTCCCCCCCCTCCCTCCAAAAAAGGTAAGTGGAACCGGGACGACCTCTCTGGGCAAATTGCTCAACAAGCTCTGAACTTGTGGGTCCAACGCGGAAATTCCGCCCTGTTTCAACCAAAAAGCTAAAGTCCAAAGATCTGTTACCAAATATCCAGAAAGAGGAGAAGTTGAACAAAATCTGCTTGTACCGAACCTTCATTATGGGCTCGCTGGCTGTCTCCTGTGGTGTTTCTGCTCGCTTCCGGCCTCCTTCTCTGGGCTTCTTACCTGCAGGACGAGAAAGCTGCAAAGGGGCACCATGGAAGAAGGGTACCCCGTCAAAGGGGATTCCCTTCTCGCGTGCAGATTCCATTTCATGAACCAAAACAGAAAAGGGGAAAAGGGTGCGGCTGCAGAACCAGCAGAACCAGTGCCACGGCTCTACAAAAGCGAACCATTGAAGAATCACAAGTCACCTCGGCCAAAAGACATAGGTTGTGACCTCTGCAGTTGCCCAGGGCACCGCCTAGGTTTGCCATTCGTAAGCCAGGCAAGGGACATAAGGGGCGGCATCGAAGTCGCGCCTGCCGCGCAGGGCCCGCGCCTGGGGGCAGAAGGCCCGGAGCTGGGTGCCCACCGCTCCAACACGGAAAATCACCAAGGCCTAAACAAGCAGAATGGAGTTGTGAGGTATGAAAGGTATGAAACCAAATCGAGTCATGACCAAAAGATGACGTGTGTATTTGTTTGGCTTCTCTTGTTACCCAGACAGTTCGGACAGGCGAACAGAAAACAAAAACGAAAACAGCCCACGCCAAAGCCATGTTCAAAATCAGTCACAACTAGTGAATCACAAAAGGAGTTCTGCCGCTGCCGTTCCGCACCCCTTATTTAAATCGGTTCCAAGCGGTAAACCGGGGGGTTGACCCGAAAAAAATGCTGTGTCTTGCCTAGAATCCACTGGCGAGATAATTGAAGCTTACCTTAATTGAATTTCTGTCCAGCTAGATTGGTCTCAAAATAGGGGAAACCCCGCCAAATGCTCAGGGTTTACTTTTGGCTTCCCCTAAAAGCCAGCCAAAAGGTATTCACCCCTGTCCCTCCCCCCTCCCCCAAATCAAGGGACACAGCCTTGGGTCTACCTCCTGCCTGGGGTCCAACACGGAAACTTCGGGGCTCGCCTGAGGCCTGGCCGCGGCTGCTCCGAGCACTGACCCCTGGCGGGCGGATTTATATATACTTACATACTTGTATACGCACAACTTGTATGCTGATATTTCTATGATCAAAAATACATATAGATGTGAAAACACATGAGAATTGGCGCAGCCGAAAGGCGGCAGGAAGCCGCCTGTGGTTCAGTGCGAACAAAGTGCTCAAACCTCGTGGGGATTGCTCCCTTAAGATTGTCTCAACTACCTGTTCAGGCCCACCATCCACATGCAGTATACTGCATGTGGAGCCAGCTGAAAACTGTTTCTGACAAGGCAAACTGCGCAGGAAAAGTGACCCAACCTGATTTGTCATTCCTGGGGGACGAATCTACGGTGATTTACCTGACAGTGGTCATGCCTGTTCAGTGATTGCCCGAGGAAAACAGGAACTGGGAAGCCACACTGCTGAAGACGCTGCGGTAGAATTTGCTGGTAAGCCAGCCAGAATTCGGCATGGATTGGAGCACGTCCTCGCTTACCTTTTACATAGCACAGGCTGAGAAGTCTTCGAGACGCAACCAAACAACCAAAGCCAGGAGACGCGAAGTAAGTTGTGGATTCAACACAGCCCCTTCATTGGCTCCATGTGGGCGTCTCTTTTCGAGGGCAAGCCGCAAGCCCATATATAGTTGGAAAGAAAATGCCCACCCCCCCACCTGCAGCTTCCCATCGCGCATCCAAAACATCCCCGACGCTTCACCCATAGCACCTTTCTCGGAAACCATGGCTCTATGAGTCAAAGCATTTGTTGTCATCCGCAAACAACATGCTCAAAACGTATCCCTTTTTGGGGGGTGGGGGTCCTTGACAAAGACCCCCGCACATTGATGTTCTGCCTGCAGCGGCACTTCCAGTGCGCCCCAGCGTGTTCCTAGCCGCAGCCGTCCAAAACAAAAACGATCCTGGATTCAGGGTTTCCGTGGTGCACAACGACGAGAATGCAATGTCATCCCTACGAGTTTCTGCTGAGCCCTAGGACAACCATTCTATCACATACAAAAAGAAAGTGTTTCCAATGTGTCCTACAAGAGAACAATTGCTAGAAGTGCTAGAACCTCTGCACCAATGCTAACAACTCAATAACAGTCTATGAATGGGATCAATCATCACACGCCCAAATTCCCCCAGCCTAGTTTGTCGATGGGGCAACTCTTCCTTTTTCTTCCTGTTTAGTCAGGGCTCGACATACTGGAGAACAATCGAGCTGGAGTAGCTTGTATGATATGACTGGCTTAGGGCGGACTTTTGGAGTAGCTTGTATGATATGTTTGGGTTTAGGGACAGATACCCCTACTCCAAATATCTACTGGTTTGCGCGTATGACGTCAATCCCTAACTCGTGCAAAACAAAGGCTAACTTTTTGCCTGGAACTTAACCTTCCCGCTCGGGGTTTATACATTTCCATGTGCGCGAAGTACCAAACTTCTGTCGGACTAAGGTTTCAGACTGATGTGAGACCTGTGTCTCATGTGCCACAGCTTAGGTTTGAACCCCCCCCCGCCCCCCCGCACCTTGGGCACCCTCTTGTCGTCCGCAACTTGAAGGGCGAATAAGGGAATCATCATTTTCACAATCCGATGGACAATGGGATGGCACCTTTGATGCATGGGAGGTGGCGTTGCAAATATCAGCGCGTCTGAGTCCGAAATAAACCTTCGCACATGCCTTTTCTGGTGGCAAACAAATCAAAATCCCTCCTCAACGACAACCCGCCCCTTGTTCTTCGCCCACATCTGAGGTACACAGAAAGTCATATTTTCACATTATGTTTCACACTTGCTCTACCCCGAAATATCATCCTCCATTTGCTTAAGTCACCTGGAAAAAGTAAACCTATACTTCCAGCCCTCCTACGTTGCCATAGCACCTGACAGAGGGTCCCTTGAGGAAATTGATCTTTCAGGTGCCCTCTAACTGGTGCCATGGCAACGTGGGAGGAAGAGTACTACTTTCAGTAGTGACAAAGTCCCTTTAAAACTAACAGGAAAAAATATCATATTGAGGAAGTGGAAGCAATTCTTTCCAACCCTTCATACGGAAGCAGGAAACTTTGCTGTTTGCAGCCCCCACTAAAAATAAACGAAATGAACAGGACTTGAACCCAACAAACAAATATTTAAAAAAACCAAAACACATATACCAACAACAGTGAAGAAGAGTTTGGGGAGGGGATTTTCAGCTTTCGCCCCCATGAAGGGTACCTCCTTTTTTTCATCTTCGAGCCTCGCGGGTGCAGAGGCCGTAGCCCGACGAATGTCCCGCTGGCCTCAGGGTGGCCGAAGCGCAAGGGGGTCAGAGGTGGATATCTCTGGAAATCGGGGGCCTCCGTCGTCCGCCGTGCACTTTGTGGGTATGGGTAAAACTAGGGTACCAACGGCTTCACTGGGGTACCCATGGTTTCACCTGACTGTTTCCCATTTAGCCATCCCAAAATGAAGTTGATCATTTTGACCCATGTCCATACCGAAAAACAAAACTTTGCAGAAACCTGGTCACCTGGGCCCCGGCTCTGAGTCCTGGGTGACGGCTGCCGCTCGTTGCGCTCGCCCCGGTCATGCCTCGCAAAACGAAGGGAGGTCCAAGTGAGTTGACTCCTGTCGGTTGACAAGACAAAGGGAAACCAGAAGGAAACCACCCATTGCGGGGACCCAACCCTATCTGAAACACCCATGCGACCTTTGCCATGCATGCCTTATGTGTATTGTTGCGCTAGCTTGCAGGGAGCTGTTGGCTGGGCCAGCTCAAAGCCCATAAAAGCAGAGGCGAGTGGTCGTCAACCACAGCCAGCGACTGACTGAAGCAAACTGGTGGCTGGCTCATTCACACAGTTTGAAAGCGCTCAGTAGGTCATCAAAACCCAATGGGCCCTCCTCCAAACACCCACTTGCTGCTTACATGTTGTAGAGGGTCTCGCATGATAAGCACAGCCCCCCTTTTTTTTGGCTTGGCACATGCAAAGCAAGCTGGCCCATTGCTTCAAATAGAAAAGCAGGGCATGGAATCGACCTCTACGTTTTTACTTGATAGTTTCCCCTGGCTACTTGCAGTGGGAACTGGCACCGGGCGGGGAGTTTCACTTTTTCATCTCCGCAACGGTTCCCGCCTGCCATTCTGCTCCAACGGCACCACCTTGACAGGGCAGCGTGCTGGTCAGAAGTTGGGCAATAGCAATGAGAGAGACACGGGGTCGCAATGAAAGGGTGTTGGCCGGTTCTTGTTGGAATATCTACGAGTATGATATATTTAATCATCTAGTTTATATGATATGTAATTGTGGAGGTATGCCTGCGCAGACTCGTACGCATGCGAGGAATCATATTTTTGTACGTAGCCATCTTGGTGTCTTGTCATGCCCCTGCCCAATCGATCCACCCGTCCGTCCCGTTTTCCCTGCCGTGAGGTAGGTGTCGTTGGGGATGGTGGGCGAGATAACCTCGGCCGACTCAACAGCAAGCGATGCAGATGAAGGAGCCCTGGATATAGGGTGGGTGTCTCAAAGTAGTTGGGCGTCCGTATTTGAGAGTATCCCTTCCACGTTGGATTGAAAGAAAAAATCAAAACCCACCCCAAGACGGCCATGGATTTTCCTGTTTTGACACAGAAGTATTTCTCTTGCGATATCAACCCACCATTTGAGCAATCCCAAACTCGCCCGAAATCTGTGACGCCAAAGTGATGAATTCCAGGGCGACTACTTCGTCAGTTTCAGGGGATTCTCCTGGCGGCACATGGCCCAAAAAGACACATTCTCCACAAACATGAAGGGACGGGCTTGTCCTTACAATGTACTTGGTCTCCCTTATATTGGGCAGTCTGAAAAGCGAAAAGCCAGCGAGGGGCTCTCAACCCATTTTGATACAGACCTGTATGAGGCCGAGAGCATCCTGAATGGAAAATACCCTAAAGTGCAAGAGAGGGTTAAAGGCGTCATGGTTTGGCTTTCAATGGCTTCGCATTCTAGAGGGAAACCAAAAGAAGCTGACCGTGTTTGGGGTATCTTGGACACAACTGTAGCAGGTACTGTACAATCTTGTCAGGCAATCAAGGATTAGGAGTTGTTACACTGGTTGCAAATGACTTGGGACCTGTAGGTACGTTGAGTGGCAAGTCTTCCTACCTGTTCACCACAAGTTGGCTACGCTGGTATCATGCGGCCTCTCTCCTGCACAAAGGCTGATCATGTTACCTCTTCAACCACAACATCCTGGCGCATTGTTTCAAGGGAACCCCCACTTGCACCATCGTTTCAAGCCTGGTTTCCCTCCCCCCCCAGCGGTTTCTCATCGGTCGCGTGCAGAACCGGGGCTTTGCCCGACGGTATCAGCGGGTCATGGTCTTGACATAGCGCGCAGCGATGGTGGGATCGACATCCGAAGTGCTGTTGTCCTGGTTGATCAGCCTTGGTGCCACCCAACTAGAGCCAACGAACTGCCCCCTCCTTGATCCTGTTCTGAAAGTCAGCTGGCTGACTCGATAGGTGAGGCTTGAAAGAAAACAAAGCTCCTGTGCAAAAAAATAAATAAAGCTTTCACCATGGGGTCCTTACCCCCGGATCCTTCCAAACACCCACAAGGTGTTCGTTTTCCGAGCCGTGCGCCAAACACTCCTCCCAGCCGAGTCTTGCTGCTCACGCCAGGTCACCCGGGCGCGATTGCATAGCTGTCGATGTGGCCGAAGTGGGTCTGATTCCCCAAGAACGTGTCCTCAACTCAATGTTGAGTTTTGGCCAGTGCTGTGGATGGTTGCCACATCCATGTCGCACCGTGGGGGAACAAAAAACATTGCTTCTTGGTCCAGGGATTCTTAGGTGGTGCGAAATGGTTTTCGTCCATCCACAGTGCCTCAATCCCTAGCAAAAGAGCCTTGGAACACCCTGGCCATCAACCAACCATCGCTCGCCAACGTCTTGAAACAACCTGCGTGTTCACGGACCAAAAGCCAAGCAAACACTCAGTATCGTGCTACAGAACTGATGGTGGAGATGCTGTTCGCATGCAGCTTAAGAGATTCCTTTTGCTTTCTGCAACGGATGCATATCGGAACCCATGCGGCTAGAACAGAACAAACCGGCCTTGCACCAGCCAATGGCCCCCCAAAATCCCCCTCCCTCCCGATTGTGGGTCATGGTCACGGTTCCCTAAAAATCCTTGTGCTTGTCTGAATCCCTGAGGGTTTCATGACCATCTCTCCCAACCCAAACGGGTCACTTGGTCGTGGCACACGTGGCCACGGTCTTGCCTGGGAAATTGTGTGGACTTTTGGTCCAGAAAGGCAGCAAACCGTAGAACCTTTTCAAAAAACTATGGCCCATACTACAATCCAAACTAAACCAACCTCAGACCAAAACAGCCAATCGGGGCACGTCGCTCAAGTCAGCCCAGAGTCCACCGGGCTCGTCACCGGCAGATTTGCCAGCAGCTTTTGAGCGCCCTTCGGCCAGATCAGGTAGCCTCCTTGAGACCGCAACTTTGCGTTGGGTTCAGGAGATTTGGCCGAAGCCTTCTATGTCCCCTTCATCACCCGAACTCAAAATGACTCTGGCCGAGGTAATGCTTAACCCACCCAAGGTTGTAGAGTTGGAAGCGAGCGACCCAGCACGTCCTCTGTACCTGAACCCAATTTAGCTCAATGAGGGGCATTCCACGAATGATGTTTTTACAATCCACGCCTGGCAGAAGGTCCCGTGGTACGTAGCTGATTACAGTGCAGGATAACTTCGCCCTTCACATGGTTAAGCTTGGTGCATGAAGTTATTGCGCATGCTCACATGGGGGTTTTCCGTTTACCATGGGTACCCTCCGGTGTTTGGTTCGCGTACTAATGCTGAATGAGTGGTTGTCAGCTTTAACAAGTGTGCATGTGTGCCGTAGTCAAAGCTCCTTATGTAAGTCACGGGCCCGGCTGGTTGACTCGGAAATTATTCTTGATGACTGGCCCCTAGAGTCTAGGCCTCTTTTGATCATGGCAGGTGTGGCACAACAAGAACTCCACCTTCCACACGGCTTTTTGGCTTGACGGTGGCATCCTTCCAAAGCCATCCAACCACTCCATGTGTGGGCCATGGTCTTCGGTAATATTGCTGAGCACCTCAAGGGTGAGCAGGCTACTCAGGCACCTTATTCAGAGTGAGAATATCCTCCTATTCGGGTCTTGGCATTCTGAACTTTCCGAAGTTGCAATTGCTTTGAAGCAATGACCGTGCGTTTAGCGTGCTCTGAGGGTTCCAGGATTTGTTTTATGTTTTTTTTTTTTTTTTTTTTTTAATATATTTTTTTCAATAAATGTCCATCGAGTGATGGCCCCTCAAAATTGCGCAGAGGCAACCCAAAGAGCACCCTTGATATCGGTACCACTCAGATCGGAAAAAATTGAACGGCGTGTTCCAAAAACTGCGAATATCGTTGCGCATAGCAGGACTAAGAGGGTCCAAGGAAACATCAGCGAGCCAGAACTACCGGGCAAGAGTCTTAATGCAAAGATGGTTCTTAACGGCAAAGCTGCCAAAGAAGGAGGCATCCCTCCAGTCAGCAATACGATTAACAATATCCTTGAGAGTGACATAAACTTGCCGCAGCGCAGTCCTCATTGATATTGCAAAAGAGGCGAAAGGCAACAGGAAGAGCGCCGTTCCTTAAGCGCCAACCTGTACACATACCGCGTGGGTCATGATAATGATTCCATTTAGAAACCAAGTAAAGGAACCCTTCTTTTGACCGAGGCACACCTGCCTAAGCTATGTCTGTCCTGTCTCGAAGAGCCAATCAGCCTTGAGCAGCTTGTGCTCCCCGATGCGTCCGACATCTTCTTGCCAGGAGGCATCTGAGTCAGAAAGTCTCTGGTTGGAAGTTGATGAAACAATCCGGATAAGCAGCGGTGGACTTCTTCTTTCACTGAATTCCGTTCTTTTGTGCTGGTCTTTACAACTTCACAAAGGCTTGAGCCTTGAGTGTTGAGACGTGCCGTTGTGAACCCGACTGGCAACTGCATACCCGTCGGGCACGCATCTTCGTTGCGGCGAAGCGGCTGCTGAGCTTATCAGACCTGAGCCCGAAAGCGCACTTTCTGCCTTGCCTGTTTCAAGGGCCGCTTGTCGATGGCTAGAAAGAGACGACACAAGAGGCGACCCACGCGTCCCAAGCTCAGCCCTTCTTCAGATGTGCCAATGCTGGCCCCGGAACCCACGAACCCAATGGATTGCGCCGAGGCTCAGCCACTGGGCGCCCATCTTTGCCATCAGATCCTTGTCGGCAGTCATCATGCCCAAAGGGCCCAGGCGGCCGTGGGCGAAGCCCTGAGGGGAGTAAAGCCAAGACCTCAACGTATGTGTGTGTGTGTGCGCGTGTGTTGTGTTTTCTCTCAGGGTGCCCTTCTTCAACTTGGAAAGGAAAACCAAAGGGAAAGTCACCATGTCGTTTGGCAGGGAGGGTCCCCTATATTGAGACAAAGCTCGGATGCCGGATATGAATCACCTGCTCGAAGCGGTGGTCATCCAAGTGCCGCCGTTGGTTGGTTTCAGCCTCTGATTCGGCATAACTCGGAGTCTTCTTGCTTAACTGCTTGACTGCGGTGTGAGAGTCACCGCATTTGATAACGTACTTCTGTGTTCAGGAAAGAGTGATATGTAACTGACTATAGTGTAAAACATGTAGTGCGGTCAGTGCATGCATTTCCCAGGATCGAATTGTTCCATGTTCCCACTTCCTGACTGAATTGGCCAGAAAATGTCTAAACTGTCTGTTTACCACAATGGTCTGTGTCAACTGGACTTGAGAAGGGCTGGAAGGTCGCCTTCAACCCCTTTCTGAAGGGCCGGTTTTGCGGGTTTGTTTTTGGTCGGCTTTTGGGGGGGAACAGTGGTGCCCAACCCCCTCCCCCCTTTTCTGGCCTCGATGGTGTTGTAGTTCAGGTACAGCCTCGGAAAGCTCCAGAGTTTATATATGCAAACTCGCGGGAGCCAAACCACATGACAGGAGTTCTCACCTATGCGCAAACAATCATGCATATAACTACATGACTCAAAGAGTTTCTCTTTGAATGAATTACTGTCTGCATGGTCTATGCAGAATCGGTCACCTCAGAAAAGAACCCCAGCAACCCTGAGAGATAGCTCATACAATTCTTCACAATTCCCTTCGGTAGCGACAGTTTGCATTCTGATGGGCGGCTCCCTTGAAAGCCCACACCGAAATAGACATAGAATGAATCGGGACAAACACATTCGCTCCTCGCCTCTGAAATTCGAACTTTCGCCCGGATCTATCATCCAACCATTTGAAGCAACGCAACTCCGGAATGCTGCGAAAGCAGACAATTCCACGCGTGACCCAGCTGCCATGCATTGAAAGAGCCAGAGTGCCACTAGGCTTCACTCATGTCATTGCTCGAGCAAGTACAGCAGCCGAAGAATCAAAACACAGACAACCTGCAACTGGATTTCCCCTTCAAAGCCCGCTAGGAAAACCCACCTTCGGCCGTAGGAGGGACGCCCTTTGGCTTCCTTCAAAGTGAGGGTAACAAAAAGAATCCATTGGAATTCACATAAAAATGAACTGAGCATCGAAGTACTAATAACCGATACACCTTTTTCTCAGGACTCCAAAGACCCTGGCACGAGGATCATAAACAACATGTTTTGTGTTTGATGAAGAAACGTTGAAAAGACACAAGCCAATGTTCTACCCCAAATGCTTTCCGATGTCGTCCTCAAACTGAATGTACTGCAAAAAACTTGAGGGCCAAACTAAACAGTATATCTCGAATTTGAGCATGATGTAGGTCCTCCAGTAGAGAGGTTAGAATAAGGGACCCTTTTTCCTGTAGTCTTTTAGTAGGGGAACCCTCCCCCAAAAACGTGTAAAAGGGCACTACTGGGGGACATGGTCATGTTGACGAGGCATAGCCACTTGGAGCCGGTCTCGTCCAGGCCGCACATCCGGCTCGCGGCCCTCCAGCATCTCCATGCTCGAGCTCAGCAGCGAGAGCAAGTCCTTCCAGGCGAGCATTGGCTTTGCGTCGTCCTCCAACACCAGCCTCGGTTTCTTTCAACTCTGCCCCGGATGGGACCCAGAAATACCAGGTGATCACCTGGGGCCATGACAAAACACGGACCAAAGGAAAACCAAAAGGTCAAAACGTCGGCTTTGGAAACCACTTGCGATCAGTGCGATAGGCAGGGAATGAGAAATGGAGCCGCAAGCAAAATCACAGGCGGTTTCCTTTCGGGCGACGCAGGTTGATTTCTTCATTCTCTGCTTCGCACCAGCAATCTGAGCGGTCACTTCCCAAATGCCCAAGAGGTTTTACTAAACTGGTCCTCCGAAGCACACGGTCCAGGAACTTGGGAAGCGAGGTTTCATAGAACCTCTGGAAACTAAAAGACGTACTTGTTTCAGTTTTCGGCTTCCCCTAGGATACATTCACGGTATGCACCATTTAGCAAGCATAAGATACGGATTCCTTTGGTCACAAGCTAGACAAACCCAAAACGGACTGGGCGCAAGGACACGCCGTTCGCTGAAAACATCACGCCAGGAATCTGATCTTATGCCCAAACCGGTGATGTGTATCGCAAAAGTGAAACTAAACCAAGCGCGAAGAAGTTCTCCGACTGATGTTTCTCTGGGATACAAAACGATTGGCCTGCCTTAAGCTGCAAAACGGTTTCGTCTGACGGCTCGAAGCCCCGTGAAAGCTGCCGCCAACACTGCTGAAGCTCTCAAATGTTTGCCGGACTAAAGGAAACCATAGGGGATGGTTTCAACTCATTCCCTGCTCAGAACCAGCAAGAGCCGGACCCTGTCGATCTGGGTGAATTATAATATTTCAACAGCCTGAAATAAGGTGGCTGGAGGGATACTCCCCACATAAACCGCCATTTGGGGTGAGGTCGTGTGAGGTCGTTATAATTCAGTCGCGATGGATGGTTTGAATACCGAATTGGGAACCAAAAGTCGCCATTCGCGTTGGTTGTGGTTCGCTGCCTACTTGCGTGGATTCTTTCAGGAACCAAAGCAACTGTGTTGTGAAAGAAGAAAAGGCCACCAACATCAAAATCCAGATACCTGTGCAGGACCCACAAGCTCCTCTAACCACAGAACCATTTCGATATTACCCAACAACTTGGCCTTTGTGGCTAAAACTTGCTGAGCCCATGTCTCGGACTCCAAATGACATGCTGGAAACTTCAGGCGAACCTCGAACATGCACCTTTCCAGGCGCCTCTCCCTTCTGAACCATCCAACCCAGCCTTATCCGGAGACTTAGTTTTTTGTGGGGCGGTGCCTTGCAAGGTTTCAAAGGGTTCCCATTTCTTGAGAAACGGTACCCATGGCTTGGAAGGGGAAACTCAGAGAAGCTTCACCCAGCTGAGGGCTTTCCCTCATATGTTCCATAGAGGCGCCATCCTCCGATGTTTGTCCGCCAGGTTGATGAATCTGAAAAATATTACAATCATGTCCAAAGCCTACGAAGGACCTACATCATAGCTTGTTCTATGCCCAGATCGGTGAGCTCGAAAAATAAAATCGGCAGAACATCAGAGAGGCCCCCCCCAACACAAAAATCAAAAATTGAGCAGCGCCCAAAACCCGTTTTTGCCAAGATGGTCACACAAATTCACCACAAGCCGTACCATCACCACCCACCGTAGACCCACCCACGGCCCTTCGTTTGCGGAAATCGTTTTTCGCGCCTCGGAGCAGACTCCTGCGCCACCTGCTGCCAGACCCGGATGTGGGACATGGCACAGGCCCGCTCCCCGTCGGTCCTGGGTGGGAAAGTTCGGAAGTCCGGACTCGTGGAACCCATGTCTCGAACGAACCTCTGGAACCTCACAAGAAAAAAAACCATCACGGGACCCATCACGGGACCCATCACGGGACCCATCCACACCCCCATGTTGAAGCCTCTGGAACGGCTCCATTTCCCCGGGCCCCGTTGTCACTCGTGTCACTCGTGTCACCCCGAGGCGCCAGGTGTCCACGAAGCCCAGGGACTCCAAGGCGTCTTCAGGCACCGCCACGTCCAGGCCCAGGTGGTACTCCAGCAGAGTCCTCATCACCTCCTGGCCGCTTCGGCGCACGTTCCCGGAGTCCCGGAGTCCCGAAAAGGGGCCGTAGAACTGCGCGTCTTTCTTGGAGGTTCTTGTTTAAAGGGATCCGAAAGGAAACCCTTCCCAGTTTGGATTTTGGGGGTTCCAAATCCGATTTTGAGTGGTCCGCGGGTCACTGGAGGGTTCATAGCTGTCCTTTTGAAGAAATCCACCAAAATGGGACGGACGAACATTTTCCACACCCGCGACCACTGTTCAGAAGGAAACCCAACGGAATGATGTTCGATTCCCCAACGTAAAGACCAACAAACGTTAGTTATATGTTCAACCATGGTTTCATTTCGCAGTGCGAACGGAGTATCCACAGTAGGTGTCCATTTGGACAAATCGAGGGGTTTTCGCTGTAAATGGGACAACCCATCTAAACCAGTAGAAGAACCATAAAGGATACCTATGCTCCTGGCTCTGAGCACCCGTTTCGGAAGTATGCCACTCAGACAGCCCAATGGAAGTCCGCGCAAAATGGGGGAGGAAGGTGAAACAAAGAAAGCGACGCCCAATGGGCTCCGTTCCTCTGGTTGGGTCCTACGGGTGTCAGTTCTCAGGTGTCAAACATAGGTCGAGGCCCCTTTGCAGAGATGCCATGAATCCAAAATAGGGGAACCAACATTGGTTCCTTCCACGGCTTTCAAAATTGAGATGTGGATGCCAAGAGGTCCTAATGCTGGTTCCTTCTATGGGGCATCATTCTCCCCTGGTCATGGGGTTCCAAATACAGTTTCTTTTTTTTAGATATCGCAAGCTATGGTCAAGATACTCTGGTACCATAAAGAATAGTAGTGCGCCTCATCGTTTTTCAGCAAACTCAAGATAGGCTACCTGCCAAAAAGACACACCTTCACATCCAACGTCAATCCTGACTGGATGACCAATGACTACCGTGGCCAAGACCCCAAATTCAACTTGCGCCTTCGCTTGTGGTTGGTGCTTGTTTTGAGGGCACCCTTTGTGGGGTTGTTCCAGGGAAACCCAAAGTTGTGTTGCGTTACTCTTTCTTCATGTGTAACCCCATGTGGCCGCAACTTGCCTTGACGTGTCTGACCGGCGCCACAAAGTTGTCGGGAACCGCGGTGGTCTTGCCATCCGTCGCCGCGAAGCGTGTGACATGGTCGCCCTCAGCCCGGCTGGGTCCATTGGCTGGAGGACACCAAACAGATCCTCCGATTCGGCTTCATACTGTGGACAAATTGGTTTTTTAGCGCCACCTAAGAAGCCGTGGCAAGCCAGCGTTTGTTGGTACAGGGGAATCATCATTCCAGGGTTTCTTAGGTGTCTCCGTTCTTTCAAAAAAAAATAGAGGAGACCCTAGGACCGAATACGTGTTGGGTTGAAAGGTGTAAGGTGCCTCATAGAGACGTTCATGTTTTCCAACGGTGCACCGTTGGACGCAAAGGAAGGCACACTTGATAGCGTCAAAGGAATTCGGGGGTTTTCGAAGCAGTTGCCACGTGGAACTTCATTAACGGAGGGGTCTTCTTGCACGAGTACATGCATTTTGCCCAAGAGTTCACCTAGCTGCACATCGAACCCAGAAACACGGCAGCAGGTCTCTAAGATTCCCAGCCATTGAAGCCATGGTCAAAATACGCGGTTAGCTGAAAGGACATGAGAACATGAGTGAGTCGGCGCTAACTTTGAGGCGCGCTCCCTGTCCCGAACCTGAATGGACCCTCCCTTTGTCTCCCTTCATTTGTCTCACGTTGTCTCCCAGCCTCCAGCCTGAATGCCTGGCTCTCTGGGTGGACGGGGGTTCATTTGTCTCCCTTTGTCTCCCTTCATTTGTCTCCCGTTGTCCCCCAGCCCGAATGCCTGGCTCTCTGGGTGGACGGGGGTTCATTTGTCTCGCTTTGTCTCCCTTCATTTGTTTTACGTTGTCTCCTAGCCTGGATGTCTGGGTGGACAGGTTCATTTGTCTCGCTTTGTCTCCCTTCATTTGTCTCCCATTGTCTCCTGGGTGGACGGGTTCATTTGTCTCCCTTTGTCTCCCTTCATTTGTCTCCCGTTGTCTCCCAGCCTGGATGCCTGGCACGGCTCTCGCTTTGTCTCCCTTCATTTGTCTCCCGTTGTCTCCTAGCCTGGATCTCTGGGTGGACGGGTTCATTTGTCTCCCTTTGTCTCCCTTCATTTGTCTCCCGTTGCCTCTCAGCCTGAATGCCTGGCTCTCTGAATACAAACGGGCTTCATTTCTCGCTTTGTCTCCCTTCATTGTCTCCCTGGATCTCTGGGTGGACGGGTTCATTTGTCTCCCTTTGTCTCCCTTCATTTGCCTCCGCTTCTCTCCCAGCCTGAATGCCTGTTCATTTGTCTCGCTTTGTCTCCCTTCTGTCTGGCTTTCTGGGTGGACAGGTTCGTTTGTCTCCCTTTGTCTCCCTTCTTTTGTCTCCCGTTGTCTCCCAGCCTTGGACGGCTTCGTCTTCTTTCATTTGCCCCCCGTTGTCTCCTAGTTTGTCTCCCATTGTCTCCCGGCCTGGATGCCTGGCACAGCGTTCCAAGCGGCCTGGCCCGGCGCTCTTAGTGGAGCACGGCTCTGTTCATTTGTTTCCCGTTGTCTCCCAGCCTGGATGTCTGGCACGGCCCTCCGGGCGGACAGGTTCATTTCTCTGGGCCTGGATGCCTGGCACGGCTTTGTGAGTGGACGGATTCATTCTTTGTTTGGCCCGGTTGGCTCCCAGCCTTGCCTGCTCTGGGTGGACGGATTAATTTGTTTCCCACTGTGTCTCAGCTTGGACGGGTTCAATTCCTTTGTCTCCTTCTTCTTCTCTCCCGGCCTGGATGCCTCTCACGGCCCTGTGGGTGGACCCGGTTGTCACGGATTCATGTGCGGTGTGTTCCGCGGGCAGGCATGTGTGTTTGAGGCTCAGAAACGCGTGTCTGAGCGCGCGCATGCGCTTGATCAAGCCACAGGTCCTACTTGGAACAGGCATATAAAACACAAACGCCGTTCAAGGCAGAGCCCCGTGGAATAGCGCGTCACAGCTGGCTTCGCGGCTTGACTTATGTGTTGCACAGGCGTGCAGAGAATGTAAGCTCCATGTGAACACATTTTTGTTGTCCAGGTGAATGCATGTGTGCTGCACAATTGCGTTGCACATGTTTCTCCACATGTGCACATACGTGTGTTCCATGTGTACACATATGTGTGTTGCAAGTCAGCAAAGAAGTTTGTTCTGGTTAAACATGTTTGTGTGATCCAGGTCTGCACCAGTATTGCGCGTGAACACAAATGCCTGTTCCAAGTGAGCGCATGTGTGGGTTCCAGGTGCACACAAATGTGTGTCGCAGGTGAAAAGACATGTGCTTTCCAGACATGCACACATATGTGTTCCAGGTGTACGCATGTGTGTGTGTGTTCCAGGAACACATGTTTGTTATCAAACGAACACGCGTGTGTGTGTGTGTGTGTGTGTGTGTGTGTGTGTGTGTGTGTGTGTGTGTGTGTGTGTGTGTGTGTGTGTGTGTGTGTGTGTGTGTGTGTGTGTGTGTGTGTGTGTGTGTGTGTGTGTGTGTGTGTGTGTGTGTGTGTGTGTGTGTGTGTGTGTGTGTGTGTGTGTGTGTGTGTGTGTGTGTGTGTGTGTGTGTGTGTGTGTGTGTGTGTGTGTGTGTGTGTGTGTGTGTGTGTGTGTGTGTGTGTGTGTGTGTGTGTGTGTGTGTGTGTGTGTGTGTGTGTGTGTGTGTGTGTGTGTGTGTGTGTGTGTGTGTGTGTGTGTGTGTGTGTGTGTGTGTGTGTGTGTGTGTGTGTGTGTGTGTGTGTGTGTGTGTGTGTGTGTGTGTGTGTGTGTGTGTGTGTGTGTGTGTGTGTGTGTGTGTGTGTGTGTGTGTGTGTGTGTGTGTGTGTGTGTGTGTGTGTGTGTGTGTGTGTGTGTGTGTGTGTGTGTGTGTGTGTGTGTGTGTGTGTGTGTGTGTGTGTGTGTGTGTGTGTGTGTGTGTGTGTGTGTGTGTTTGTGTGTGTGTGTGTGCGTGTTCCGGGTGTGCATATATGTGTGTGTTTGCGTGTACACATATGCGTGTTCCACGTGTACATATTTGTGTGTTCACGTGTGCACACATGTGCGTTCCAATTGGACACGTGTATGTGTTCCAGGAGAACACACACATGTGTTATCAGATGAACACGTGTGTGCTCCGCATGCACATGTATGTGTGTTCACGTGTACGCATATGTGTGTTCCACGTGTACGCATTTGTGGGTTCACGGGTGCGCACATGTGCGTTCCAATATCAGACGAACACGCGTGTGTTTGTGTGTGTGTGCGTGTGCGTGTGCGTGTGCGTGTGCGTGTTCCGGGTGTGAAAATGTGTGTGTTTGCGTGTACACATATGTGTGTTCCACGTGTGTTCACGTGTGCACATATGCGTGTACCACGCGTACAGTGTTCACGTGTGCACACATGTGCGTTCCAACTGGACACGTGTATGTGTTCCAGGAGAACACATACATGTGTTATCAGATGAACATGTATGTGTGTTCACGTGTACGCATATGTGTGTTCCACGTGTACACATTTGTGTTTTCACGTGTGCACACATGTGCGTTCCAACTGGACACGTGTTTGTGTTCCAGGAGAACACCTGTGTGTTATCAGATGAACGCACGTGCGTGTGGGCCTGCTCCGCGTGCACATGTATGTGTGTTGATTTGTACACATCTGTGTGTTCCACATGTACACATGTGTGTGTGTTCACGTGTACACACATGTGTGTTCCAATTGGACACGTGTTTGTGCCTCATGTTTGTTCTCAGATGAACGCACGTGAGCGTGTGTTCCGGCTGCACATATATAGTTGTGTGTTCACGTGTACACATATGCCTGTCCCACGTGTACACAGACGTGTGTTCACGTGTACACACTTCTGTGTTCCAACTAGACACGTGTTTGTGTTCCAGCAGAACACGTGTTTGTTATCAGATGAATACTCGTGTGTGTCTGTGTTTCTGCGTGCACACAAATGTGTGTGTGTTCACGTGTGCAATACACATGTGTGTGCCCCTTCTGCACATGTCATGTGTACATTCATGTGTGCACATGTGTGTCCCCCACGTGTACACGTATATGTGCGTTCACATGTTCACACAAGTGTGTGTTTTATCAGACAGTGTTCACGTGTACACATTTGTGTTCCGCGAGTTCGCGCATGTGTGTTCCAGTGTTCCAAATGCACATATGCGTGTTCCACGTGACACATTACTATGTTCTAGGTGAACATTTTTGCATCTGACGACATATTTGCTCTCCAGGTGTACACATGTATGTGCTACGGAAAACGCATGATTGTTTTCGAATTGGCCACATGTGTGTGTGTGTGCGCTTTATAGAGCATTGTGTGTTCCAGGTGTACACATGTGTGTGTGCTTTACAAGAAGCGCACGTTGGTTTCCAGCTCAACACATGTATGCGCGCGCCGCAGGTGAATGTATATATATATATATATCTGCACGCGCCGCGTGCACTGTTTCAGTCGTATACATCTGTGTGTTCCACATGTACACACACATGTGTGTCTGAATTGGATGTGTGTGTCTGAACTGCCCATGTGACCGCGCGCTTGCGCAGCCACACTTGCGTTCACGCGCGCGCTTGCCCGCTCTCAGTTCCTGCGCGCTGCTGAAGCGCGAAGCACGCCAGCAACACACGTGCAGCCACGCAACGCGTGCCGGGTTCACGACTGCATCATTTTGATTCATCCGTGTTGAAGCGCAGAAAGCCACAAGCTGTTGGCATGTTTGTGCTTGCCCGTCAGTCCTCAACTGTTTAGGGT
The DNA here is from genome assembly GCA_963377175.1 of Effrenium voratum. Classification (NCBI taxonomy): domain Eukaryota; class Dinophyceae; order Suessiales; family Symbiodiniaceae; genus Effrenium; species Effrenium voratum. The sequence continues at coordinate 124,059 of CAUJNA010002802.1, read as the reverse complement.
CTCTGCTGGTGTATTTTTTGGGCTGGGGTCTCCTTAAACCAAGATTGAGCGGCTGGATTTGAGGATGTCGTTCGTAGAAACACAAGTTGCCCCATGAACAACGGTCAGTCAAATGACTTGTCTCCCAAAAAGGACGTGGGAAAGTTAGTACGTACCCCCCATGTCTCGAACCCCACATGGACCATAGCCAAATCTGGAAATGTTGATCCAACCTCATATGGCCTTAACAAGTATCAGCCCAGCGCCTGACATGGTGGCTTAGTCACTCTGCGCAAATCTCGCCCGACCGATTCACCAAGAAACAGAAGCTTTTTGGACTTGAACTCCATCTTGAGGTGGAAAGGGAAACCACCCCCGAAGCTCCAAACCACCCATTCCTCACTTCCTGAGTGGATGAGCCAGACAAAACACACCCACACTTCTTGTTTGCCACTAGGATGGTCCAAAACCCAAAAAGTTCAAAATCCAGGAACTCAGGGAGTGAGATTCCTGATTCCCCAAAACCCCCAGGACTTCCGGTGGGTTTTCCTTGTCGAGGCCCCGGCCAGTTCCGCCAGGCGCTTCTCCATGGTCTCCCAGCGGTCCTTGCGCGCCTCCAGATTGATCACAGAGATCTCAGGCACCCACCTCGCAGTTGCGAAGGCGCCGAAAGAATTCGCCCCAAAAACTCTCGGGGTTTGGCCGGAGGTGAGTCACAATAAAAAACCCGGTATTACAATGGTCTACCCAGGACCATGCTTCAAGAATTAAGAAGGCGGCCGCCTTGCTAACCTTCACCTACCCGAGTTTGATTGTGGCTCAGGTGGGTCTGGAAGCTCCAAATGGGATAGGCTGCAGTCCTCTTGAAGATGGGGGGATCTGGAAACTCGAAATGAAATAGAAACAGTCCTCTTTAAAGACAGTGGGAGGGTCAAGCTCCAAATCAGATAGAGAGTCTCACAAATAGCAATGGACTTGGACACGGCAAGCTCCAAATCGATTCGACAGGGCGGGGCCCGAGATCCGCCGAGGCGCAAATCCTTCGCAGGGTGCGGCTGCAGTGAGCGCTGCCTTGCATCCGGCACAGGTCGTCCAAAAACCGGGTTCTTCAAAAAGGGGGTCCCTGATTCCCAGGTCCTCCAGTAGAGAGCTTAGAATAAGGGTACCCGATGCTTTTTTTCTGTAGTTGATTTTAGCAGGGGAACCCTCCCCCAAAAAAAAGGTAAACGGGCACTACTGGGGGACCTAGATTCTGTTCCATAGGGGGCACCGCCACAAGACAACCCGCCCCCATCTAGCACAAGCGAGGATGCATTTGAACGAAGATAGGTCCCTGAGACTTGAGAATCCTGCGCCCAGTGCCGGATGGTTTGAGGAACCCCCCAGTAAGGGATCCCTGGGCCATGTTCAGCTGACATCTGAATTTGGGCTTGGGATAGGATCAATCATCCAAGGAAGCGACTGAAGCATGCTCACATGCTGAGTCCCGAAGGAACATCGCTTCAGCGGCATCGTCCAAACAGCCACCCTTTCCTTGCAACAGACACCTCACCAAACTCTCAAATGAAAACTGTCCCTAGCAAACCCACCCCACCCAGCCCAGCCAGCAGCCCAGCCCAGCAAAGTCCGGGGCACAGCATCTGTACCCCGCAGTTCCCCACACAGACATCCTCGTCCAGGGCTCTTTGGAGATGACCAGTCGCCTCGTTGCAAAAGGAAACCGGATTCAACCCTACCTTTCAACCCTTCATTGCCACAATGGCCATACATTTCCTACACCTTTTTTCAATTGCAACAGGGATTCAAGTCCCAAGCCCCCCCACTACAAAAATGAGAAGGAAGAACAACCATGCGGAAAAGTTTGCAGGTTTCGGGGCACTCAACCAAAAAAGGGGTCACCAAGTTTGGAGAACCGGTTCTCAAAATGGGGGACCCCAAAAAGCTGCCTGGGTTCTCCTTCCGTCTTGCAAGGAGGGCAATAGAAGAAAAAGCGGGCGGTGGGTTCGTTTTCGTTTTCCAACCGAATGGGGAACCAATGAGAGATACACACTCTAGATTAACATGGACCCCCTTTTGCGGGGGAAGTGCCCATTTCTTTGAGAACCTGGATGCGCGGATGGCCTCTGTGCTTTGCGCCGGAATCCGGTCAAAGAAACCGGAGCCTCAGGGGCTGAGGTCCGACACCTCGGGGTTTGACGTTTAAATCAATTGCAGCCGTTGTCAAACAAATGGAAACCACAGCTGATTCCAAAAAGCAAGATAGAACGACACACCAGGGACCAAAGAAATTACATGGGGTGTGCTAGCTCCCTGGGTGCAGTGCTAGGGAGTCAAGTGTACAAGAGATATCACGAGATGAAATGGGGGCGACAGCGTGTTGCCGCATTTGCACTCACTGGAAGTCCCTCTGCTGTGTGTTTTTCACTCCGCGGCAACTGGGAAACAAAACTCCAAAAGAACAACGTCTTTTCTTCGGCCGATCGACAGCGGGTAGGTGGCGGCCCAACAGTCAGTTTTTGCGCGATACCGCTCAGGAGGGTTGCGGACTTGCCGAAATGTCGCCTTGGAGGTGGGAACGTAACAAGTAAAGAGGTCGAGAGCTTCGCATGTGCCAAGCAAAGCCGGGTATGCATCGCTTCAAAAGGAGAAGCGCGCTACGCAACACGAGCTCGAGAACTAGCGTTGCAGCCGCTCTCCCACCCCTCGGCCTGGGACAGCAAAAGCAGCAGTACACTCCCGGACGGCATTGGTCCGCTACATCTCATGGCTCGGATGTGGGGTTTCAATCCTCGAGCCAAACTTCTGAAACTCGAGCTGAAGAAAACCCGGTCCATGTAAAAGCCCTTTGAAGCATCTGGTAGGCCCAAGGTGTTCCTTTAAATTGGCCAAGATGTAAGGAACCTGTTCCATGCCAACGGGGATGGTCCGGAGAAACCTCATGTCCCTGTGCTTCCCTTGCTCGCTAAAGGAGGACTTTCCATACAGGCCAGGAGCAAGGTAGAAAGGTGATGCCATTCCTCCGAACACATGTTTCCATCAAATGAAGCTATGATTTTACACCACCCTGGCCTCTAAGAAAATGTGGTGTCATTTTTGAGGGCACCTTTTGTGTGTGGTTCCCAAGGGCAACCGAAAGGAAAGCCCCCAAGATCCCCTTGTGGGGGGCCCCCAACCTTGCAAATCCGTTTCGTGGCTAAGTTCCCTCGGGCCCCAAGCCACCGCATTCTCGCCCTCCATGAACTCCACCGTGCTGCCGGGCGGTAGGCCACACGCCTCTCGCTTTTGCGAGTCTAAGCCGAGCAAAACATATCTTTGCGTGTCACATATTGCACGGTGCATGGATGATATCTTGACATATTATATATATATAGTGTGTGTGTGTGTGTTTCCCCAAAACAAAGAGAAAGAAACGAGCAATTTTGAAGTTTTGGCTGCATTGTGCCCACTCTGGTTAAAAAAACTTTAAAAAAACAAACGCATGTGGGTGCCGCTGAAGGGAAAAACGCACAGCTCGCGCTCGAGGCCTTGACCACGGTGCTCTCGATCTGCTCCGGCGTGGAGCCCGGATACCAGACCACAGACCTGCGGCATTGCGATCCACTTGGGTTTCCCCGAGGCTGGGCTTTGCCTATGGGTATAACGGTATAACCTGATGGCTTGAATATCCAAAAGTGGGACTCCATGCTGAACCAACAAATGAGAAGGAAAAGCAGACTTGAAAGGCTGAACTCCATGATTCCTGCTTCTCCCGTTCCATCCTTCCCAACCAGTCCCCTCCCTCCATATCTCTCTCAAGCTGTCAAAAGTATGGCACTTTGCACAAGGCGGTCTAGTCAGGATTCTTTATCGAATCAACAAATCCATGGCACGCGTAGCTTTCTGATGGGAGTCCACAGGGCCAACCCTCTGCCTAATGTCTCTCCCACTTGGCATGTCTTGTGCCTTTTGGAAGCATAGTTTAGGGAGAAGAATGTCACGAAAAGAAAAGCAAAGCCTCAAAGAGAAGAACATCCCAAGAGGAAAAACGAACACAAGAAAAGAAAAGCCGTACTGGGAAGAACAACAAAAATCCCCAACAAAAACGCAAAAGCTGCACCTCCGCTCCGATGCACGGACTTTTTCAGCGCGCCTGGTGGTTCCCCCGAGGCATACAAAGATGCGGCGCCGGGGCACCAGAACCTTCAGGAGCTCACCTGAAGGTCGGAGAAACTCGGAGCGTTGGTCCCAAATGGGACGAAAAAGGTGCTATTGTTCTAAAACAACCGTTTAGAAAAAGGTGAACACCTGGAAAAAAACAACACTCACATCCGTTTAGAGTTCGGGTTGCTTTAGGCGGGTTGGGGTATAAGGTTCGGGTTTGGGTTGTAGTCTGGGTTTCGGGTTCAGGGATAGGTTTTCTGGCAGCCACGACCCCACCGCAACTGCTAAGGAGTTGTTGGGCCTTGTATTGGCTCAATCAGCCCTTTGTGTTTTGGGGAAGGGGTCAGGTGAGACAAAGAGACGAGCAACGGAACGGGAAAGCAAGAAGATTCCAATGTGTCAAAGCTAGGCTCGGTTCGCACCTTCAAATAGTCTTTCAGTATTGGCTGAGTGTCGGTTTAGCATCGGTACTATTGGTTCATTCGCAGATCTTTGGTTTGGCCTTGCTTAGCGCTGCTTTAGTACTGGTCTAGTAATTATTGCTTCGGCATTCAACTAGTATTGCTTAGTATTGGGCAAACCCTATTGTATGGGGAAATGAGAATTTGTTTCAGAAAGTTTCTTTTAGTGCGCCCCCAAGGAGGTGCCTTGTCATTGAAGAACGGTGCAGTGGGGTTGTCGCTGAAACTCAAGACGTGCCGCTACGTAATTGAAGGTGTCACTATCAAACGGGGCACAACATTAACATAACTTTGCAAGTTGGGACTCGACCCAATAGAGAATCAAGCATCACGTTTAAACAGGGGCCTCAAAAAGAGGAAGAAATGGCCTTTGATGTGTTGGCTTCCAACCCCCGCCCCCCTTTGGGCGAGCGGAAGCTCAACCTGTTCCAAAGGAGTCCATGGTTCGAAACCAATGGTACCATTTTGGGATAGGTGCACCACCCATTTTAGTCTAGTGGGGATTGCGATGTTCACTGGGGGTACGGGATTTTGACCCATGGCCAGGAAAACATCCCGGGCATCGTGTCAAAAGCAACGGAACTCCAGCCGATTCGTCACTGCGCTTCGGTGCCGGACCGTCTGACAACTGGTCCAGCTGCTCCACCTCAGGCACAGGTGGCCTAGCCTCTGGCCTGGTGAGGACCCAAAGAGTCCCTGGCCTAAAACTCCAGACGCTGAAAATCGGGTCTACGAAGGTATGGCATGATTCGATTCCCCCTGTAAATACCAACAAACTTTATGGTGTCAACCCATGGTTTAGAAGTGGTGCGAAGTGGATTTTGACCATCCACAGTCGGGCTTCGATTTTCGGTGTATCTAGGCACCTATCGATTGCGTCATGAAACCAATTCTCTGGTTTGGCCGTCTGTTTCTGGGCTGTCCTCGGATTCCCTGCTAACAGTTTGAACTTTTAGTGAAGTAAATGGAACAAAACACTAAACCCCTCATCCTCCAAAATCGTACGGAAACGGCGGGCAACCGCCCAAGTCTTGCGGTAGTTGGGTTCAGCACATTCTCGGAGGTTTCGCGGCTCGCCCGCGCCTGGCTGCACTTGTCGCCAAGCACCAGCTGTTGGTCATCAAGCACCTCCCGTCGGACGGCTGGCGCAGGAAAGGCGCGGAGCACATGTGTGTGTGTGTGTGCGCATATATTAGCATCTCTATGTGTGTATATATATATATATATATCTCATGTGAGTGTATATGGTCAACCTCCCCCCATGATCTAACCGTAAATTATGGAGGGGCTGAGCATAGAGGTATATACATGTGTATGTGTATATAAATATATATATATATATATATAGATAGATAATATATACTAAGTGTTAAAAGAACCCGTTTTGAGTTGTTTCAAGGGAAACCAAAAGGAAGGCACCCATAACCCACATCCAGTCTATCGCCCTTGCTACTAAAGTCTTAATTTGCCAATACGCTTCCAAATAATTATGATCATGACTCTGTCTGGTTCTACATTTGTATTTCCAAGCGCCCTTATATAACCCACTTGGCCGAACCTCCAAGCAGGCGTCAAAGTAGGACCTCCCCCCAAAACAAAAGCAGGGTACTTTTCGCTGTGGCTTCCCTCTAAGCCGGGGGGTGAACAGGGTACCAACTCCAAAAGCACCAGCGCATCCAAGTCGGACACGTCTGCTCCGCCTCCAACGCCCCCCGCAGCTCCGCCACGGACCGCGGCGCCTGCACCTCCCGCAGCACCTGGCCACCGAATGTTCCCAGACGGAGGCGTCCGCGTGACGCGCGGAGTTCGGAGGAGAAACCGAGCGTGGCCGAAAGGAACGGGTCCCGCAGGAAGACCTCCCAGCGTTCTGGACGAAGATCCGGGGGAGGACTTTTCGTGGTCTTGGACATGCAAATGACTTCGAGATCCCGAAGCTAGCTAGCTGGCCTGTGGCCCGATGTTTAGACTTAGAAACACACATGGCTGCGAAAACAATAATAATAATAAAATGATAATAATAATAAAAATAATAATAATAATAATAGTAATAATAATAATAATAATGGGGAACCCTTCATGTTGTTTGCCTTTTTCACCTGCCACGTTTCAGGTTCCCCATTAAAACTCCAAGCCATCTTATGAACGATTTGCAATTAGACCGTAAGCTGCCAGGGCCGTAGCATCGCAAGACACATGCCAGCCACGCCGGCTCTCGGTTCGGATATTGTACAAATAGGTTCAGGCCTCAGCACTCACTGAATTTCAATGCGCACTGCAACTGCGCACAAGCGACATTGAGACTCGGACTGGCCATGGGTCAATGAATGCTCAGGTCACATTCAACACAAGATCACTGCTTGTACTGGGTAATGCTGCAATGCTGTTGCAAACTGGAAATGTTCCTTGCCCATGCCAAGCCAAGTGTTTCATGGGATACCATATCAAATGTTGTTGATCTGTTTCTGCTACTCGCACAAGCGAGCTGTTGAATGCTGCACACATCTGCACGCAAGCAAGATGTTCTCTCAACATTTGGCGCAAATGTCTTGAGCCTGGTGGGTGGAGAAATCTCAATGGTATAAAATGAACAAATGAGCCACTTCCTTGGTGATGCCATCTTGCATACGGCGGCTTCCAAATGCAACTACAGCAACATATTGTCCCCAAGTTGTCCTACATTCCAAAGCAGGTCGGCGGGCATGAACACGATCTCGCGGTCAAATTTCACTGGACACGGGAAATGGTCGTGCGTCCCCAGTCTTTTTGGTGCAAACTGTGCGACTTCCCCCATTTCCCAGATTCATCCCATGCGAAACGCAAATTTGCTCACGAACCTCTTTCGCTGCCCTCCACCTGAATGTCAGGGGTGTCTTTTTCTTTGGGTTGTAAGAATCTCACTCACTAGCTGATGGTTGGAAGGGAGCCCAGGAGCTGGGGGAGGAAGCTGAGAAGCTACCAGAAGTTCTGTCAGGACATGGTCGCTCAATCCATGTCCTAGGTCAGGCACTTGCTTATTTCGGGCATAGGGGGCTGCTATTGGGTTGCGCTGGTTCACGCTTTGAAAGTGGAGAAACTGCGCCAAAATGAACCGCGTACTGGGTCAGAGACTGACAGTTCCTGAAGAACATGCGCAATTGCCCGAGATGCAGATGCTTTTTGAACTAAATTCGCGCCGGGTGAAACCGCAGGATCAGGAGCTAAAGCCGGATGAACTGGCAAAGCTCAAAGCAGCGATCCTCCCTCGGGTGGTGATCGCCCCTTGGCGCAGGAGCCGGGCCGAGTGTGTTTTTGAAGCTCGGAACCCCTGTTTGGAGTTGCGTAAAACTACCCCCACCGTTTTTTTGGGGGGTTTTCTGTTTTGACACTCCCCAAATCGCAAGGGCAAGGGATGTGTCTTCTTTCTCCGGGCCAAAGGTTAGGGAGTTGCTGGATTCTTCTTGTTTGTTTCTCGGGGAAAGAGAGCCGCTTCGTGGTGTAGTTGTGTTGCCAGGAAAGAAGAACAACATTGTTTGTTTCCAAAAAACACATCCAAAGCAAGAATGGAAGCAGGATCAACGACAGGCCCAGGGCAAGAAGCGTCAGCTTCGAGACCAAACCTAGGTGTTTGGCTGGGGCAAATCGCATGCATGATGATTCAATTTTCAACGTGAAACCAGTGCCAACGATTTTCTACCGCCGCAAAAGAGACACCTACTGTGGATGGTTGCGAAATCCATTTCGCACCACCTAAGAAAGAAACCTTGGAATGGGTTGCCTCCCCAATACCGACAAACCGTATGGCAGAGTGTTTCGGGAAAATCCGGTCTTAAAACAAAAACAAACAATTCACAACAAATCCCAAGAACATAAAGAGACTCAAGAAGAGCGAAACCAATTGTAAAGAAACAACATCTATATTCAGTCCACTACTCACATCTTTAAATTATTCTGTATAATACATTAAGTGTTACAATCCAGTGTCTGTTGCATGTATCTGCAAACTTTACTATAATAATTCCAAAGCTGAATTAAGGGCTCCCCAAGTAAAGGATCTTTATCATGGTGAGCGCGTTTTACCCCCAGGTGAGCTCGCCATAAACTAGGTTCGGGTTCGGGTTCGGGTTCCGGGAGAGTCCCCGAGGGGGCGGGGGTTCGGGCGGGGCCTTGTGTGTGTGTTTTGTCGTGTGTGTGTTTTTTTTGGGGGAGGGGGTCGGGTTCGGGTTTGGGTTCGGGTTCGGGTTCGGGTTCGGGTTCGGGTTCCGGTTCCGGTTCAGTTCAGGTTCAGGTTCAGGTTCAGGTGCTTGTGTGGGGGGGATTCGGGCGGGGCCTTGTTTTTTGTTTGATTTAGAAAAGGGCGGGGGAGGGGGGTACTATTTGTCTAACAACCACGGCAAATACCATTGAAAAACCATGTATCAAACAATAAATAAGGTTAATAAATCATAACATATCATAACTATCCATTCTACAAACAAAATAATCATTCCTAGAAAAGATGCCCCCCCATCCCCATTACCATTTTGTTATCCTTATTCATTTTGTCTGTTGAGTCTTTCCAATTCTCAGAAAAACCTAGTGTTTCTTCATTTTTTACTTAGCACCCTGCCGTCAATCTCGCAAAAACACACCTGGCCGTCACCAGCCAACCCAAAACAGCACCTGCACCAAACACCCTCTCAGTGGAAGCATATTTCGCCAGAGCCAAGACAATAGGCAAACAAATACCCACTCATGTACCCCATACTCCAAGCAACCATACATTTCCACAAAGACAATCTTCGAATATCCCCCCGTCCCCTGGGCTCGCTCTACATGTCTTTTGCCCTACTAACGTCTTGCCATTTCGCCTCATTCGGCCTGAATAAGGCCCTAAGGTTAGAAGCCCTATGTCAGCACGAAACCAACCTTGGGGTCTTGGCGGTGCGTAAGGCCTAGGCCCCATTTCAACCTCTGGACAGGCCGGGGGGGGGGGGGAGATAGCGCATTTGATTCCCACTCAACGGTTTCCTGTTGGTTTTCCTGTACAAACACGGGTGCCCTCAAAACGGCCGAGCCACCCATGTGGCCATGAATTTAAGAGTTGGAACCCACTCAGAAGTGGCGACCCAATCCATGTCCACTAGGTTCCGCCCAATAGAATTCTTACCTAACCGTTCCAAATCCTACGGTGCTTGACGAGTTGGCGCCCGCAACACTTCCTGTTGTGCGGAAATCTATCTGTTGCCCGGGCACGGAACCGTTCAAAGGCTGATTGCACGAACCCCGAAAGAACCATGCTGATGCTGACCCTTTGGGTGCTTTCCCATGATTCCAGCCAGTCACCAGCCAGTCAGCCAATCAGCCAATTCACAAAAGACTACATGGCGCATCAGCTTGGGAAACATTCAACCTTTGATCTGGATTGAAACAAACAATAATACCTGGATATTTTGAAACACCTTGCTTTTCGAAGGTAAGCAATACATTATCATAGCGATCATGCCCAAGAGAACCGAGGATTTGGGGTCATTTTGTCGATTGCCCAGCCCAACTCTTACTCTCCCGCCAGGGCACGTGGACTCTGTGCATTGTGCATTTCCAAGTGCCACCTCACCTCAGCGCAAACAACTCACTTGCCTATCCACCCGAGATGCGCCCCCGACATGAGTCACGTGATCTCTTTACCAGGCGCCCTTTGTCTGCGGGCCAGTATGGAACTCTGATCATGCTGGTGGGTAACAAAGGTGTCCTGTACCACGCCTTTCCCTCTTTCCCGGCAACCGAAGCCTGACCATGGGGTCCTTGCCAACCAAAAAAACCCGAGCCTCTAGCCGACTTGGCACCGCACTCCACTTGAGGCTCCCCGGAAGGACCCTTTGATCTCATGTACCCAGCCGGCAAGCCGGCAACGCAACACTTCCGATAGCAGGTGCAAAACCTTGTGGGAGCGAAAATTGGTCAAACTCCTTTGGTTGAAGAAGCCACTTTGTCCCAGAAGCGATGTTGAAAACCCCTTGAATGTGAGCCCTTGGACCCAACCCCTCCCAACCCCCAATCCAACCCACCTGGTGAAGAAGGACTTGATGGAGTCGAGCTGAGAGTTGAGACTCTCCTGGCGCCGCTCACCCAAGTTCTCCGTTTTTTGGGCTGGGTCATCCATGGAAACATTGGATTTCCGATCAAGCCTTTTTCTCCTGAGTCTCTAGAAACAGGGTGTATCTGTGTGAGTATATAAATAGATTTCCCGCCTGGGAAGGGGACCGGCCATTCCCAAACTTGTCTGGGGGTGGGCCTTCCCCAAACTGGGGCGGTGTGGTTGAAGGGGTGCCTGTTGCGGGGGCAGGTTGGTGCCATACCTCCAAAAGGAACTGCAACCGCTCGCAGGGGGCAACCTCGCTCGTTGTTTACTACACACAGGGTGGTCTCACAAGGAACAACCCTGATCTCGTCCATGGCTCAGACGCTTTAGGGGGCGCATGGGTAAGATCTGGTACGCAAAACTGAAAGCAAGGCTGCTGAAACCAAGTTGATGAGTTGGGCCAGTTGGAACCACCCAGTGGATTAGACAGCCATTGCAGCCTGGCATTTGTGACTATCAGAACCCTCCCATTTCAAACCACCCTTGGGGAACAAAGCAGACACAAATCTACCTCGAAATGTATCTGCCACAAAAAGGCGCTCTGTGAGACCACTGGAAGGCGTCTTCGCAGGGAGGAGGCGTGCGTATCACAGAAGCGGAAACACGCCCCCTGATGTCCACAACCCTGCTCCAAATGGTTAAAGTTGTCTTTGTCCCCTTTCACACCCCAAAAGGGATCTGTTTTGTGATGCACAGACGTGGAAGCATGGAATCAACATATGACGGACATGGGAACCTTGTAACCTAGCGTTTCGTCCCCCTAGTTTGTGTGAGTCCCCCATATCCCCAACTTCAAATTGATCGAATCCAGAACCTCCTTCTGGTTCAAAAGAGAAAACGAAAGACGCACGCCTAGGCCTTGGGATCCAACTGCTTGGAACCCAGCGACCTGATCTCAAATATAAGACCATACCTGGTTCCCTCTACTCCAAATACCCCGGCGGCTTCTGTGGAAAAAGCTGCACAGCTTTAAAGAACAGAGGCACGTCATTGTAAAATCAGGCGTCCTTAAATCTGCCCCAGGAATCCGTTGGGTATTTGGAGTCTGGTGTGTGAGCAAGAAACCTTGTTCTATTCGCAGCCTCCCAGCACAAATTTGCAGAGTTCCCAAAACGGGAATGAGGGAGGACATTCATGGGCTAGCTGGTCTTACACCCCGACTCGGTGAGCTTGTCATAGAACGACGATCGAAGATCTTTCCCCCCTGCCTCGATCTCAGAGAAGGTTCTGGAGACTCTCTGGTTGAAGTCGGCTGGCGATGCGAATCGAATCGAATCGTTGCCGGGAATCCTCCCCAACCCCCCCCCCCCAGCCTTTTTGATGGAGTACGACGGATCCCCCAAATATTGCAAGTAGACTAACCACGTCCAACCGCAAAAACCCATAACTTACGGGGGTTCCCTTTCTTCCAACCTCAAACATTTAGGGCATTCACTGCGGCGGCGAGTCATCAATTGGTCGAAATACGACCCCTTGTGCCACCTCTGCATGCGTCTGGTCATCCAGAGGGGAAAACGGATCCACCACGTGTCGTTCCAACTCTGCCGCTATGAGTTGGTTCAAGCGCCCGCTCTGGTGCTCAGCGGTGATCGAACACCATCTGGGGGTCAAGCCATCCGGCTGAACCGTTGCACTTTCACACCGCAAAGGACCACGAGCAATATGGGAAAACCTGCATCTTTCGAAAAGGCAACACGTAGCCCATACAATAAATAACCTGTCTTTTCTTGGTGATGATGTTGAGCTCGCACGAAAGAAGGAACGAGGTAAGACCCACAAAAAACCTTCGAATCTACCTGGACCCACGGATCCACGGCTGCGTGTTCGTGGGAATGGGTCTCCCAACCGTCGTTTACAAGAGCCCCTTTCTTCCGTCAGCCGCCGCTTCTGGCCCATTGGTGGTAGGATGATGCCTTACACACCTCCAATGCAAAAGCAAATCCATAATGGCTATTCAATAACCACAAAGGAGCAACAATTCCATTTAAGCCGCCCAGAATATGGGTATGTGTCAAAATAGGGTGACCCGGAAAATGGATCTTGGTGCTCCTTTTGGTGTCCCTTTAACCAAGCCTGAAAAGGACCTTTAAGAAAAAGAAACCACATACCCATTGGCACCCATATCATTCTGCATACATCTAAATGTGGCCTGCCTCGGACATCCTACTGAACTTTGGGACTGCCAGAGAGAAGCCACAATGACAGACAGGACACGCCGCTCACAGAGACTCACCTATAGACACAGCACTTCCTATCCCATCCCCAGCTCGTGAAACGGCTGGTAAGGGATAGGCTCTCGGGAAGCCACTAAAAAGATGTTGTTTCCAATTAAATTTGAAGTTACCCATGGTCATTTTAGGGCCAGGAATACTGATCAACCCCTCTATACTGTACATAGGTACTTGTCCCATAATCCCTTGGTTCATGTCCATCCAGACTCCCTTCTTGCCATGCAATACATAGGGAATCAGCTCTACCAACCAAGCGGCCAAGCGTTTGCAGCTCAAAATCGATCGCACCAAAAGGCGCGCCCAGAGAGTAGGTGTCCTTCTGGTTGTCCATGTGCCTTGGACGGTGCAACGCATTCCCTCCGCTCTTCTCCAATTGGGTTTGTCGATGTTTAGGTTGGTTTCAAAGGGAAAGCAAGAGGAAAACCACGATTTTGTGGGCCCTCGAAAAACGAAACACGCCCACGCGTAGACATGCAGTGCTAGAACCCCCCCCCTTCCGCCTGTGGGACTCGCAGCCCTTTTTGAGGCGAAAGCTTAGGCGCAGGGTGTCCAGTTGCCCTGAGAACGTCCATCACCCTGAGGCTCCAGTCACCGAGGTCGGCATAAGCCCTCTTCTCTGTGAAGGGGCGACCAGGTTTCCTGTACTTCCCCATGATATCACCCCCGGCAGGAAACCCAATCAAACTTTGCGAACTGGAAAGCGAGGATAAAGCAAGTTTGTCAAAGCACACCAAGGTGATTTCCCTCCAGCTATGGATATTTTTTCCGCAGATCCAGGTGAGCCTGTGGCGCCCCAAACTGGAAGTTGAAGGGGAACCTAAAAGGAAACCCACCGGCTAGCCTCTTGAGGACAAGGAGGCAGCTCTGCCGGACAAAAGTCGATTTAAAGTAGTCCCCGAAAAGCTTGTGGCAAGAGACCTGGGTCAGGAAACGTTCCGGTATCCCGGCGCAAAAACCCTTTCACAACTTGCCAGGGCCGGAAGCATCAAATCTACCCTTTCTTGCGTCAAAGTTTGGGCCCCGAAGAGAGTCAGCTCTGACACTCTTAAACTTTTGGAATTTAGAGGGGAACGCCTCAGATGCAGCGCTGTCTTTTTCCATTAGTGGAAAGATAGGGGGGTCACCGTGGCCAGAGACAAAAGCTTCAGTTTGCTGATGATTTGGGCATTTGCGCTGGTGGCATTGTCTTGGCAAAGCACGAACTGAGAATGGAAGCTCAACTCAGTCTTCGCCTTTGTTGAGTACTTCCAACAAGTTGGGTTGAAAGGGCCAGCCGTCTCCATTTCTGACGGCTTTGACCAGAAAACCTTGATCGAAAAGTGTTTGTCTTGCACCACTGCGATCTTCGTTGTCAAGTCCCAAACTGGAGGAATTCCGCCTTCCAAGCATAGGTGACCAGTTGGAAAAATAGATGGCCCTGGGTAAATGGAACAAAACCCATTGAAACCAGTGGAACCCATCTATTTCCAATCAATGGCCAGTCTGCCAAACGTCATGGATTGTCTTTCCATTTGGGTCCCTGTTTGAACATGCCCATGTGTGTATTAAGCATATGTTTGCACAACCGTTGTCCAACACAACTCCTGATTCTCAAGAGAACTAATCGGGTACAAGCAGCCGGGGGGACGTGGATATGACACAAAGCTGTTCATCTATTCCTGAGGATACATGGCCTCACATGGTGAAGCAACTTCGACAAAGACTGTAGTCTTCACAATGTCATGCTTGCTCAGAGGATATGTGCTTAGCACTGACAGGGAAAAACCACTAAATGTATCTATATATATATATGTCAATGTACGTATGTGCAAATCAACACATATATATCTATATAGACACACCTGCGTATAAATAACTATTCTGCATATACATGTATATATATATACCTATGTAAGATATTACATATGTATACACCTGTGCACATACGCACCGATACTTATACGATGTCCTAGGCCTAGGCACCGGTTGCTCCAAGCAACTCGGCCCCCGCCGAGTGCTTCGGTGTTCCGAGTCCAGCCCGGGCCACCCGGCCTCACGTACATGTCCTCCACCTGAGCCCGCGGAAGCGACGCAGGCTCAGGGAGGGAGCGGGGGAGGGAGTGGGGAGGGAGGGAGCCCAAGTAAACATGGTTGACGTTGGAAGGGGAGCAACAATTTGAGAATTTCGGCAGTTAAATGGGGATTTCAACCACTAAACCACAACAAGCAGAAATGTAAAATGTTTCCCAACAACCATCAAAAGTAAGCCCTTTTTCAGTCCTTAAGGCCTTATGAAGGGCTGATTTGGGCTCCCCACCCTGTTGCTTGACTCCAAAGGGGAAAGCACTTGCACCCCCCCTTTTTGTTGAGGAGGGGTACTTTTGACAAAGTACCTTCGACCGATGTTGGGTTGACAACATTCTACATGCTAGTCAGCCGGGCCACGTTCTCGAGATCCACCTCAGCCTTCCAGAGGAGCTGGTCGATGTGCTGGCAACGGCTGCGCAGGCTGGGGGCCCGAAGCAAAGCGCAAAAAGAACAGGTGGGTGGAAACACAAAAAAGGAGGTTCGCCAAGATCAAGGCGTGAGGCCCAGTCCCCGCCTTTCCATACAATTCTTTGGGGGTCGGGATGCCCCTTCTGTCAAAAAAACAGGTGCTTCTTTGCAGCCTTCCAACAATCCACAGGACCAAAGAGGAACAACTAAAGCAGGAAACAAGAGAGCTGAACATGAACAGCACCAATCATGCTTCACGTTCTGGGGGAGCGCCGTCCAAGGCGTCGTGCTGTTTTTTTTCGTGCGGAACCTATATAGAACGACAAACATCCCCAGATGTCAAGTTGTCCGCTCGTCTGCACCTTGCAGGCGGCGGTCTCCTTCTTCTTTGCCTTGGCCTGCGCTGTGTGGGCCGCGAATCGTTGATTCGTTGGGTTGGCAAAAGGGAGCCCATCCTCCTTTCTGTCTCGACGAGCACAGCCTCCGTACAAAGCGACAGGAACCGTTCTGTGAAGCTTCACCTCTCAACTGGCTCCCCTCTAACACTCATGCTATGCAAACGGGCTTGTAGGTGAGGTGGACGCAGAGAAAGTGTGGGATTTGGCTGTCTCATCCATCGCCCCATCTATCCCAGCGAGCGTAACCTGTTGCCACTTCTTTCTCCGGCTGACAGCAGGGAGGAATTTCAGATGCACCCCGTGATAGAAACCTCCCTTGCGGCTTTGGTTTGTGGGGGGCCTACTTGCTCGTTTGCGAAAATCTGGACGCCATGTTGCACTTTCCAAAACATACCGTAACATACCCCTTAAAAAAATGCTTAAAACCAGATTCCCTCACATTGGAGGTTTGGATTGGTGGTTTGGTGATTAAGGGCAGCTGCTCCCCATGTACCCTCTACAAGAACCAGGGGTTCAAATCCAAATCCCAACCACCAAATCCCAACCACAATCAAGGGATACCCGAGTTTGAAAAAGGACATCCTCAAATCCAAAGAAACCACCCGCCGCCGTGCTTTACGGAACCCAGATCCACGTAACTCGACGGTCTCGGGGCCTCGGTGCTGCCCGCGCTGTCCGATCTCTGTCTCTGGTTGAGGGCGATGAGCTCATTCCGGGCCTGTCGAGCAAGACTGGAGACCATTTGCTGTCACGAAAAGTCACGGCCGTGTCCTTTGAACATTGACAAAGAAAGGCCGCATCTGCAAAGAACAAAATCAGCTTTCCCTAATTTAGTTGGAGGAGTAGGGGGTTGGTTCTCCTGTTGTTCAAGAACGAGGTTCAAATTAGTTTAGGGTTGTAGGGTTCCTGAATCATTCACTGCATTCACTATCATCTGCTTCGGGCAAGAGAGTCGAACAAATGTCACATTTCTCATTTGCTCCTACAAAACTCATTTGCTTACTCTCTCAAAACCAGGCCGGTTACCCTCCTTCCCACGGTACTCCAAGTCATGGTCCAAACCACCCTTTGGTCAGGTTCCCTTTGGTCAGGTTGAACGTTTTTGGGTGGAAGGGTGAGGCTCCTCAAGTATTTTGTTCACGAGGGTAGCCGTTTGGATCCCAACAGGAAACAAGGCTTCAGGATCCAGCAACCCTCAAATACCGAAATAGTTTTTGGGAGACCCCAGACAAGTCAGACGGTGTTTACAAAACACCGACCCCAAGTCTCCACCCACCACGACCCATCCCTCCCCCCACACCCCCCCGAGCCGAAGCCACGAAGCCACGAAGCCACTCCTGCTGGAGCACCTGCGTGGTTTGCTCCACCAACTCGTGCATCCGCCGGATCTCCATCTCCTCGTCCTGCGAATCTGCGGATGGGTTTGGTGCAACAGGTTGCGAGCCCCGAGGGAACCACATGGGAAAAGGTGTGTGTGGGTGTGTGTGTATTGCTTTGAGGGTACAAAAGCTTCATCATATCTTGGTTTGAAGGGAAACCAAAACGAAAACCTACATCTTGGTGGGTCCCCCTAGATTGACACATGCCCACACGCACGGCGTAAATGTTCTATACTGATTCCGCCATAGCAACCATTGCAACCTAATAACTATTCGTGACTACAGATGACTTGGGGCCAGACACGATTTTGGACCACTCCCTCCCATGGCTTCCCTAGCTACTGTGGACGAAATCCATTTTGCACCACGAGATGGAACCAAGGGAAGCCATTGTTTGTTGGTATTTACAGGGAAATCACAATTCCAGGGTTGCTTAGGTGGTGCAAGATTTTGTCCATGTATTGTATTAAACCAATTGTGTAAGTCGAGTCATATGTTCCACACAAACGATGAAAGTCCCCTAGAAGACTCCCCAAGGGTCGCTAGTGAGTTGCCATCCCAAAGTCAAGAGCTACCCCATCGATTCCGGCACGGGACCTCACAACCACATTTTTGCAAAGACACCCCGAGACGCGTTGCGTTGGGCATCTGAGGTCTGACGCCTCGTCACCAACCGGACGCGGAGAACCCAAAACACCGCAGAGAAGCCCGACAAAAAGGGGGAACCAGGAAACCTTTAAACATCCCAAAAGGAAACCAATGGAAGTCAAGCCAAAACGGTAAACCAAAAACCAAAGAGGATATGTCCCAACCCAAAGGGAAACATCAAAGAGGGGGCAACTTCATCTAACCCCCAAATCCGGCAATGTTAATCTGGGATCAGTCCCCAGGACCATACTGATCAGGGGCGCTTCCTCTCTTATTGGGAATGATTTCATGTTTGCGGAGTTGCTTGCCCTCATTGGTACGCTCCAAAGTGAGTTTTCCGGCATGACTGCTTCCATTCTGGGGGCGTTCGCTCTCCTGGGCATCTTCGTCTTGGACAAAGACACTCGCATACGCAGGGCCCTGGCCTGAGCAAAAGGCCGCAGGTGGATGGTGCAAGTTCAGACCCACCCAGAACCAGGGGGTTATACCATCCCCGCGTGTTTGGGTCGAGTTTGGTCTATTTCCTCTTGAAGCACCCTAGTAGTTGAGTCCAACAAAGCAGCCCCAAAGTCTGACTCTTGAAAATAAAGAGTCGCTTGCATGAAACCTCAGGTCTCATGGTCTCATGTTGGTTGGGGGGGGGGTGTCTGACACGACCCGAATGACGAATACCATGTGGGAATCTGTTTCAATTCTACCACCTGAAATAAGAAAAACATCCCCAATGAAGGACCTGCAGAGTGATACCATGAAACAGACAGCGAAATGTGCTTGCGAGAAGTATAGAAAGGCTGTCCCGAGCACGCGGCCCGTAAGCAGCGAGAGATCCACCTGCCCAACACGGGTCAGCGGCCATGGTGAAAACACAACTTGGGGCATGACGAAAACCTTTTCCCTGCCCATTCACATAAAACCACAAAACAGGGTCCCTCGAATGGGAATGCCTGTGACCATGATGTCTTGGAGGGTCCATGTCAATCTGCAGGGGAGTAGGTCACTAACCAGTGAGCTGGCCTCTTGTAACACCCAAGTGCCACCCAGGCCTGGACTTCCGACTTCAGGCGCCAAAAGAAAACAAGGCCCGGTCATGGCCATTGCCATGTAAGACAAGGGAAACCAACTCATCTTATAAGCAAATACCAGTAGAAGAAGACTGGACCTGCTGATTCAAAAGGAAAAACCTGGTATCACAAGGACAGTCGTTTACCCAAAAGCATGCAAAGAATCACAAGGGCTTCTTGCCACACCACTTGACGGCTTTGGGACTGCTCCCAACTAAACTTCAATTACCCTTGTGGCTCAGATGCTTTCCAACATCCTTTTGGCCAACTTCTCGTGGAGATCACATGGGTCATTGGTCAGGGCCCCAAATATGCTCTGCACATACCAAATGCATGGTTGGCTTGCAGGACGTTCCCTCACACACAAGTGTCAAGTGTCAAAAACGACCGGAAGCAGCACAAAGACGGCGGAAACTCAGCGGAGGGTTCAAGTAGGACTTGTGACACAATTCAGCTCCACAACCCTTCAAGCAACTCAGATGCAGCGGATCGAAATCCCAAACAATACCAGTACGACAACCACAAATCCAAAGGGACGCAATGGATGAAATCCAAAGGGACACATTCTACATGGGGCGTCAAAGCCAGGGACATGTTGGAAGCGCAAGTCCGAACTTGTGGGGGCTCCTTGTCCCTTACCCGCCAAAGTTGGGGAATCCACCATGGCTGCCCCCGAGGGCCTGGGGAGCAGAACTGTCAAGAATTGACGTAGTGCTGGACCCATGGTCTCTAGAATTCTTCTACTTCTAGCAATCCTGTTTAGGGCAGCATTGCGGTCGACAAACCAGAAGTCTGCCTAAAGAAACCACCCGCATGGCTATGAATGTTAGTAGGGAACCACCTCAACAAAAGTGGTTGGTGGACATGAATCGCCAACCAAATGGTGTCCACGAAAGGGTCCCTAACTTCAAATTTATGCCCGCTTGATGCCTAAGCGAACATCGGAAGACCCCGATGCCGGTCATGGCTTCGAAAACGGCCCCGTCCATTCGCCTCCATCTCAGCGGCTGAGTGATGGTCTAGCCGGGACACCTGTGGTCGGTTGAAGAAAATTGCAAGTCGCCCGACTCACGCTGGATCCCAAAATGCCTTTGACCCAGAGTGGCCATGGAAAAGAACAAGCATCTATTTTGGTAGAGGATTCCAAAGGGAAACCGCTGCATTCTGCTTTCACCACTGGACTTCCGCGCTGATTAATGAAACTAGAGTTTGACTCCCTATATAAGTATTGCAAGTATACCAACCACACACCAGGGAAACTTGCACGTTTGCATGTTGCCTGCTTGCGATGTTTCGCGAATCCACCGAATCAAAATGAGAGCAACTTGCACACGCCGGAGAAATGGAACCATAAATACAATGCACAGGGCGTGACCCGATTTCAGCTCTAAGGAGTTGGAGATAGTTGCATTGTCCTTTCTGGGGAATCCCCCAGCAGCGTTGTTGACATCCCTTCGCATGTCCCCACTCCCTCTCCGGTTGCCTGCTGACTCATGCTCTTCAGCCTCTCTCTGAGGCGCTCCATCTTGGTATCCAGCTGCTGCCTTGGCCAAGGAAAAACTGGGACTGGGTTGTCTAGATCTCCAACGTCGAGCAAAAGCAACGGCCCCGTCTACCCCCACAATCCCCGGAAAAAGTGTCAAGGAAAGCTTCTCGAAAAGGGGGTTCTGATCCAAGGTTTGGCATGAGGCATCTGCCAAACAATCCCAGGGCTCAACACACTGCAGGGTGCCAATTATACCTCCAATCCAAAAACATCCCCGCGTCAAAAGCAAGCTGCTTTTGCACTAGCCACCAAAATGGTGCTGTTGGAAGTCACCAACAGGAACATCGGGAACCCAAAAACTGTCTACTCCGCCGGAAGCTAATTTGCCCAGTGTGTAAAACGTGGAAAACCCGAAGGGAGCCAGACATGTTGAAGGTCCATTGGAAAAACCCCATGGAAGTTGGGACACGCTCTTTTTGATCTGTTGGCTCTTGTTCTTTCAGGAAACCCAAATGGACACCAAGGAAGACAACCTGTTTTGGGATTCCCCCATTTTAAGACAATCCCGGCGATGCGATTTGCTGCCCCTTTGTTCAGTCTCGAGGCGGAGTGTGGGTCACGATCTCGATGCAGTCGTCGAGGCCCACGTGGCCCTGTTCGGTGGCTATGGGTTGACCCGACCGACCGACAGTTCGACCGGAACCTTCTCTTTGCTGAAGTTGCGAATGCAGCCTTCCAAGCCCCAAAACATCGGAGTGGTCCTGGTGGGGAGTAGACGGTGGTGAAGGTACTAAGCAAAAGAGACAGGCATGGCCGCAAAGAACAAACTGGGAAATTCAAACATCATCTTAAGCAAATAGAATCACTCTAAAACCAACTCGGAAAAATACGGCATCACCTGATGCGAACACCAGGATTCGCCTGCAAAAATCATGTCTTCCGTGGAATGAAGTGATCCAGGGGCAGGGATCAATGTCCACCCTCCGGGTCTTCCACGAAAAGCACCGGAAGTGCAAATGGGCGAGGGGTTGAGGGGTTCTCCAACAAGGCTTGCCTAGGGACCTGGTGGGATCGAAGGCATGCGTTGGAGTGAGGCAGTGGGAATCTCACCAGAACTCGTGGTGCCACAGGACCCCTGCTCAAACCAAAACAAGACCCGAACTTCCGGCCTAAGTTGCAAGTTAGAACATGGTGGTCGGGGGTTGGCCCCATGGCACCAGAAAACCATACCCAGTGCCAATGAGTGACCTTGCCAAAGCAAACCCTTCCGGGGGTCCGAAGGGAACCCACCAAACAAATTGGGACCACCTGCTGGATGACTGCGAGCTGGGCCATAGGTCTAGGTTTAAAGCCCTGTGTCACTGTCCATCCAATTTTCTGGATGCGACGAACATGCGTCGAGCAACGCCGCTCCGATCTGTGCACCAGTGGCGCCACTGAGACCGCGTTTGGATTGGCGGATTGGAGGTCGGCAAGTTCCCGTTTACCCTCAAAAGCAGGGAAGTGAAATATCCCAAACCACCACTCTAAACCACCAACATCCACCAACATCCACCAACATCCACCAACATCCACCAACATCCACCAACATCCACCAACATCCACCAACATCCACCAACTAATGGCTACTTGGGTTTGTCTTTTGCTTGATTACATCCACAAGATGGTGGTCTTGCTGTTGGTTTCCCTTTAAAACCACCAAAAAGGGGTACCAACTCCAACAGCCACGAGCGACCCATATACCTGAGATAGCAACCCAAGTTGAGCTCCGTTTCTTGCCTTTCTGGCCTTTGCACCATCCTGCCTTCTCCTTGACCTCCGGCAGCTTGGTTAGCTT
Organism: Effrenium voratum; assembly: GCA_963377175.1. Taxonomy (NCBI): domain Eukaryota; class Dinophyceae; order Suessiales; family Symbiodiniaceae; genus Effrenium; species Effrenium voratum. The sequence goes on along the minus strand of CAUJNA010002802.1, from coordinate 101,867 downwards.
GATCCTGGGTGCCGAGAGGAGGTTCCCATGTCTCCCTTGGGAACAAACATCACCTTCGGCGAATTCCAAAGAGGGTGTCCTTTTTGGTCCTTGGTGGAGTCTCAAATGGAAAATCCCGAAAAAAGAGAAAACCTCCCGTAGCCTGCAGATGAACCAGGAAACGCACGTGGCATGTTGGTAGGTCGGACAACGGAGGATCGGTGATGCGAATACGGGTCCCAAAACACACCCAGTCATGTCTTGGGGATCGATGGTAATTTCCGGCTTGAGCAGCGACATCTCAGGGAATAGAGCCCCATACCGCCCACCACCGACCAAGCGGAGACGGGGGGATCACCGCACAAGCACAAATGCCGATTTACCTCCTGTTTTTTTTCCAGGGTGCTCGGACGCCGCTCTCCCATCTGCGACGTTGAGGCGCCTCACCCTTGCGCATATATGTTTTTGTGTGTGTGTGTGTGTGTGTGTTTTTTTAAAGAAAAAGGGAGACAAAACAAAAAACAAGCGCGTTTTTGTTGCTTCCGGCAAAGAGCTGACGCTGGACACAGGCCTTTGTCGTGGGTGGCTTCCCGGCAGCTCATGGAAACGAAGCTGAGGTCGCACCAGGAATCGGACAGAGCCCCGTGTCGATCTCCGTCTCTCCAGGAAGACCCCCTTGACAGGGTTTCCGAGCCATGGCCTGTTTTGGAAGAACCAAAAGTGGCAATAGCTTCAATGGAAACCACCAATGAATTGATCAACTTTTGATTCGGGGAAATCCAGTGACCCCTGCTTGATGCACTGGGAAAGCTCTCGACCCCAATTGTGGGCCTTCTTTTCCTGGGCCATGTGGGAGATATCCACAGTAAACCCCCAAAAGGTTGTCAACGTTTCTTGGGCCACCGAAACGAAAGTGGCAACCCAAACACACAGTTGGGTATCAGTTTCAATAAGGAACCACCTGAAACGTGGTTGGTGGACATGCACCACCTGAATCATGTGCTCGGCTCCCCCTTCCACGGCTTGGGGCGCCCGGCCCCACGTTGTTCTTCTCCATGGCCTCCGGCACTGCTTGAAACCGGTGGTTTGGAGGTTGGGCCCTGGTAGGTTCCAGGCCGAAAACCTCAAGGGCTCAAACCCCACCAATCCAAAACCAATTCTGCTTACCTGATACTGGGGTGAAATTTCACGCGAGAAAACACGTTTGCTGGTCCGGAGAGTGGAGAAACAGTCATATTCCCCGAAAGTGTTCAAAGGTCGATCCAAAGGCAAATAGTCCCCAGCCACACCTCGTGCGTGGGCGGCCGAGCTACTGGCCCTTGAAATTATCTTCCATGGTAATTAGTAGAGGCTTTCACACCTCAACTAACTTCAGAAAGTGAATAACGTTTGGTTGTCTGGTGGTGCAAACAGCCATGGCCAAGGACAGCAAACCAAAGAGCAACCAAGTCAAGGAGGAATTCGAGTGCTGTCATTTGACCAAAGCAGTATCTCATTCTATGATCGGATGCTTGTTGCTTCTCACAATGTGGCGTCTGCTTGGTGCGTGTTGTTGGTGACTTTTTGGTCTTTCTTTCTCTCACACTCCTCTTTCCCTCGCCATGGCCCCCAAAGCAGACTTTGACATTTTCCAGTGCCATGATTGGTGATGTGTCCCAGTCCTTTCTTGCAAGACCTGTAGAATCCATATCAAGTGGAACCCTGCACTTCGGGCTGCTTTTTTCGCCAAGGTACCCTCCCACCAAATGTGAAAGAACCCTTCGCTGAAAAAACGACCGCCCTCTTGAACCAGGAGCTTGTGCACGTCCATGTTTGCAGGATGGCAGTGACCTTGGATTACTCCAGAGAACCGTAGGAATCAAGGGTACGTCCCTTTTTGGCGCGGAGGTAATAGAGTCCTTTGCAGAAGATTCTATCAACGGATGTGTTCGGATACTTTCGAAAAAGATGACCCCTCACACGCGAACTGGCGCTTCAGGCGTTTTCAACTGGCCACAATTCTTCCCGGGGGGTGCCAAGAGCTGGCTTCAACATAGACTAGTCTTCCCCACGTGTGTGTGTTTCTCGAAAACAGGGACCCCTCCAGGTGGTTTCCTTTTGGTTTCCTTCTAAAACCATCCAAAAAGGAGGTTCGACTCCCAGTTTGGGGGGAACACGAAAAAAAAAGAGAATGCCATCAACCCGGCCAAACCGGACCTTCCTTCAGCCTCCCTTCAGCTTCCGACCGAAACGTCGGGCTTCAGCCGGACGCGGCCTTCTGGAAGCGCTTGGAGTGCGCCAGGAGCGCCTCCTTCGAGATCTGCTTGTTCTGCGCAAAGAAGACGTCAAAAAACGAGCGCGTGCGCGCGGGGAGAAATGGGTGTGCTGCTTTTTCTGCGGACCCGGGCTTGAAAGGGAAATGAAAGAAGGCTTTTTGGTGCAGAAAAAGACAAACTGATGAGTTTAGAAGCTGCGAGCGAGCTCAAAGTCAGATTGAAGTGCCATTGTTACATCCACAAGGGTCTTCGATTTCTGACAGGATCTTTGCTTTGGGGAAACCAAAAAAGCCCACCCCCACCCCGGACCCCCCTCTCCCCCGCCCGTTGTTTTAAGCAGGCAACTTGGGCTCAAGCCTTGGGAAGAGTTTCTCAACCCCCCCCCAAACAAAAGGACACGGTACACGACTGTCCGTGATATTCAAAGAGGTTGCCCTATGTTCAATTGTATGATGGAATTCCGGGTTTTGCCTGCATCTGGTAGAAGATAGCTTTCAGGCCGGTGACCCAGTGGTCGAACTCGAACTCGTCTTTGCAGGTCAGGTCCAGCGTCTTCTGAGCGCAAGTCCAGCATCCGCTTGACGGGGAACTTGACAAGGAATTGCTTCCCGAAAGGAGACGAAACCTTAGATCCATGGAACCGGATGTCGCCACCCCTTTGTCAAAGTTCGGGGGCCTCGACAACCATTGGACCATAGGATCCGTATTGGTCCTGAGTTGTCAAATGACCCGAACGAAATCCACACGGGTCCGACCATTCCTGCAAACACGAATGGTCTGGTTGGCAGTGTTGCAGGTCGCATCCAGTTGCTTAAAAAAGGGGAATACAGACCAATGGAGCTTGACAAAACAGCTGTACGTAAATGCCACCGCGTACTCCATCAACCCCCAATCTCTGTTGGTGAGTTTATGACCTGCGAAGAGCACTACAAACATTGAAGAAATATGGCGACAAACGCTTGCAGCTTGCCAACTCAATAAGCATCCCTTTTCAACTGCTTCTCACCATGTACCCCTCACTTTGGGGGCAGTTTGTTTGGCCTCTCGAGCGGCTCGGGAAGCAGCACGTTTTTGCCCCTGGTTCTGCCAACAGCTGAGCCCTCGGAGCCCCCAAATAGGAGCAACACCAGCAGAACAAGCACCGCGAAAGTTTTTCGTGTTATATGGGTCTGCGCCAACTGAGAGGGCCAACAGGCATCCTGCCACTGACGTTCGGGGGGTCCGAGCTTTCCTTTTAGGGAGACGGGGTCCCTGTCAGGCTCCATGCATGTGAAAGGTGGGAGGGTAAACCCTTTCGGGTAAACCCTTATCTGAGATCCACGCAGCGCCCTTGGGCCCGTAGATGATCGAGAAGGACAGGTGCTCCAGCATCGGCAGACCTGGCAATGCCCCGCCAGCTTTGGCATGTACAGTTGGCACATGTGTGTGCCTGTGTGTGTGTGTATGTGTGCGTGTGAAACCAAAAGCAAAATCACATTTTTGAGGGTCCATTCTGACAAATACCCACGTAGACACGCCCAAAAGCCATTGATGGTGGGCTCCAAGACGTTTACAACTACAACGGCTTACATTGGCTTACTACAATCGAGCCACCTAGTTGCCGATTAATGAAGTTGCGTGGAGAAGACTTGTACGACCTGCCGGAAAAAGGGCCCAAGCGCTTGACACTTCACCGACATGACCAGCAAACCCAAACAACAAGTTGGGTTGACGGAGGGGTTTGCCCGGCTTCTCATGCTGCCCGATCCTCAGCGTGCTCGCAGCTGTTGAGGGGGGGGAGGGAACGGGGGGGGGGGGGATGAAAAGAACGCGGGTCCATGTTTCCAGCAAGTCGAGGTGTTTCAATCTAGTCGATCCCGACTCCCCAGCTGTCTCCGCTGTGCTCGCAGTACCGAGCAGGAACGGAAGTTCTGCCAGCAAGTGTGATCCCACCAGAGCCACGATTCACTGCGCTTCGCATAGGATTGCACAAGTCCGAACCCACGTCCAAGAGTGACCGTCTTTCGGTCCGGGCAAACCCCCCGCCCCCCCCCCGGCAGCCCAACAAGTTGGTAGGTGGCCAATTCAACAGTGCCATCCGAGCAATTAATATGCAACATGACTTTCGGGAGGTCCTGGTTGACCACGTTCTGTCACCATGTTAGTTGCTAGGAGGGTAACGTGTGTCACAAAGTGTAGTCAACATGGCCAACACTTGCAAGATCTCGCTTGACACCGGACACGAATCCCTATGCTGGCTTTGACACCGCTATGCACAGGATCCATGACCAATTGTGTGATGCCATAGTTTCGAGGGCAGTACTTGATTCCGCAATAGGAGGGAAATGTCGGTGTTCCCCGTAGCTTTTGCCGGTATGCTGGATGGTCACCCGTCCTCCCAAAAGCAGTACCAATGATAGTCTTAGTCAACCAGGGAAGACACCCAACAAACACTCAAGAGATGGTTTGAGCTTACAAGCGAGTTGAGATCAAAACCTCAAAACCTGGCTTTGAAGAGAAAACCCGAAAGCATGTTAAGAATCAGCCGGCCTCTGGCCGTACCCTCTTTTATGTTCGGTTTGGACTGTCCCCTACTTTCCTTCACTTACCTGGTTTGATTGCATATCAAGTGAGAGCTTGATTCAAAACCCGCCAAGGCCGCGATAGTGCAGGAACACCGGCGTCTGCTGGCCCAGCTTGATTTCCACCACCTGAAAGGTGGAAAGAACAAAACGCTTAGTTCAGTCCGGCAGTTTGCGTACCCTCCCATATCACTAGTTCAGGATCCAGGAACGATAAACGCATCTGCAGCTTGTTCCCTAAGTGTTCCTTCCATGTACGCAAAAGTACAAACTGGTAGCGGAGCATGTCTTGGAATTGGTGTTTACTTACAATGTTTTTGGAATCAACCGGGCAAGTCAGAACCCATGACGTCTTTCCATCACCCGGACAGCGTCGCCTTGAACTTATTGTCTCCCACCAACATGGACTTTAAAGCTCTTATACTCTAACAAGCAAGCGCAAGGAAAATATGGAGGAAGTTAGCCACACACCAGCCAAAAGCAAATCATTTGCTTAACTTCCTGGAGGCGGAAACCTGTCCGGAAACATGTGGGTTTGCTTCCAAATCCGGGCCACAAAAAGCTGGTGTTGCTTTTGGTTTCCCTTTACAACCAACAGAGGGGCTCCCAAAAGGACAACCGGACCCATGTGTGGAATGCTGAAGAGCCATATGAGCCACACAAATGCTCCCCACTGAAAAACTGGAATCCCTTTGTCCGCGCTCCAGAAACCTTCCGCCTCGTCCAGGTTCACCAAGGAGTCTTCTTTCCTGCGGCGCGTGAATGCGAGAGACACCCTTCTGCTAGGTATCCGGATTCAGAAGTCAACATGCCCTTCATCTGCCCGAGGTGCTACCAAAAAAATCATATTTACCAGGCAGGGCCACATGCTGTTGCAGCCAACAAAAACAGAAAGGAATTCACCTTGAGCAAATGGAAGAATACGGGAGGGACTCTACTTGATCTAGAGGTAAGAGTGAAAAAAGATGATTGTGACACCCGCACAAAGAAAGGATTTACGAGGATTTGTCCAATTGCGAGTCTCTGTTGCCGAGCAAGTTCCTCCGAAACAACGAGGATCCAAAAACATACGACCCGTTCGGGCCTTGCCTGATCTTGCCCAAGGTTCATTGACCCCCATAACCCTCGAGCGGGGGCCTTTGGAGGGGTCAAATTGCCATACAGTTCGTTGGGGAATGGAACTCACGTCCCCCCGCGCCCTACGCAAGGTGTTGCCAGTGTCACATTAGGACATCAACCAATCGGGAGTCTCCAGCTTGAACGCGTCAAATCGCGAGGCCTGGGTGCTCTGCAGTTAAACTGCATACCTTGGGGGGTAAAAGGCTTTTAAAACAAAGGCCGGTACACTAACATCCTTTGTTTGACTAGCTGGGGGATGGGGGCCTGGGTCGAATTCCAACTTTACATCGTCAGCAACAAGCCTTTTCCACACCAAGCTAGACTTGCGAAGGCCTCAACGTTAAAGCAGCACATTTCTGCATCATCAATGGAACAATCATGTCTTTCCGAAACATCCATTCAGCAGAACCTTTTCAAACCCATCAGAAAACAACGCCAGCCAGGACGAATGCGAGTGGTTTTTCGCCTGCCAAATTTCACGGCATTTCACGGTGTTTCACTGCAAAACAAGGGCGTTCACGCCAGTTTCACAGTATTTTCACTTGTCGATGTCCCATTGCTAAGCCCATGATCAATGTCTCTAGAAATCCCACAAAGTTGAAGACCTTGAGCATTGACCAGCTTCAACATGTCTACATGGTTTTCGCGAGGCTTTGGAAGGCGTACTTTTCAGCCACAAGCGCTGCAAAGTCATGTGGCTACTAATGCGGCCAACACAAAACGGTGAACCCAATTAAAAGCGTCCAGCTTGCAAACAAAGGAGGTTCCCCACATTTCACGGCCGCTTCCTAAAGGCCTTTCTTTTTAAGGCCCCCGAACCCCAGGGCATACAAATCGCCAACGTCGGCACCTGGACATCCATGGTCAAGTCATTGCCCTTCCAAAACAACAAACAAGCATGCCTACCCTAAGTTAATACAACACATCTCCAGAAATCCAAGAAATCAACCGTCAACATATCACGCCGCTCCGAGTCCCCGCAGCTGCGTGCGCCGAAGACACGGAGTGAGGCTGAGGAGCCCCGCGCTTTTGCAGGTGTCCCGTGATCACAACGACCCGTGAGCATTTGCTCTATGTTCAGGCAAAGGCTTTGCAGGTATGCAGGCTTGTATACCACACTCGTTCCACCAATGTCAGTTTGTAAGGCAGATATACCCCTTGTCCAAGTGACCAGCTCCATGCCCTGCAAATGCGTGCCTGACAAGTTTTGGGAAACAACATGTAGACGGGAATCCTGCAAAGCAACATCCCAACTTCGGGCATAAAGCAATCCGATCGGAAAGCGTTAGTCTGAATCGAATACCTTCCTTCGATTCCGAAGCAGAGAGTGGCGATCTAAAACTAACAATTGTCCACGACCACGGCCTTCACACACACAAATCAAGAAGCAAACTGTCACCCTATTCAACCTGCAGCCCTCAAGCTAAGCAAATCAAGAATGAGCAGATATCTGCACTTGGGGGCCAGAGCGGGCTGAGCAAATGGGCATGTGCCGAAACTTGGAACCATGTTTGGATGGCTTCAAAAGGAGGGCCCCACAGACCTACAGACCAGGGTAAAGTTGCTGGCGCAACTCACGCGAAGACTAACCCAAATGGGTGTAGCAAAAATCGGTGCCCAAAATGGAGCCCTGGTGAATGGAACCAAGGACCAAACTTGTGGTCCCCTGGTGGCCGAATTTTCACCCGTACCCAAATGGCGGAAAGTGTGCCATCTTTCACCCAACTCTATCCTCAGTGTCCGCATCGATTTTACAAAGTCGGTCCTCTTCACGCCCGAGTACCAAATGAGGCGCCGCTTGTCATCGCTCAACTGGCGCAAGCAAAAAACGCACGCGGCGCTCCCCAGTGAACATCCCAATCTGAACTAAAAATAGACTAAAATGGGTGGTGCACCTACCCCACAATGGTACCATTGGTTTTGACCGACAGCCCGTTGAGGACACCCGTGTCTAAATGGCCCGTTGAGTGTATCCCAATGTTCGGCTTACGACGTTTTTCACCCTTCATATCGAACTGTGGAGAGGCAGAGAAAGGCATTAAACATAGGCGGCAGCTTTGCGGGGACAGTTGCAAAAGGCAAATGCCAGGAAAAAAAAACGTGGCTAATAGACTCTCGGTACACTCGAATGGCCCAGGCGAGCACTCGCGACCCCAAAGCCTTTGCGAACGTGTGTGCGAATCCTCAGCCGCATTTCGGGTTGGGCAAAACCCCAGGCTAGCCACACATCCGCGAAGATTCCCATTTTACCCATCAATCGATTCTGCTTTGGTTCCAAGGTGACTCCCTGCCTGGAATTGCCGGAGGTGCGGAAAGCCGTAGTGCGTATGCTTCCTGAGCCAGAAAATAAACAAGAAACAACCCCCACACGATGCGCTAGGCTGGGGGATAAAAGGTATGGCTGCTTGAGGCCGCGAGGTAGCATTTGCCAACAGACTAGTTGCGGGCCTGTGAATGAGGCACTACATGTTTTTGTGTCCACCTGTAGTCTTGCTTCAAGCGTGTGCATTGTGATCATTTACCTTCGACTGTAATAGAAAACTGGGTCCCAGGAAAGAGTACGTATCGTGGGTCAAAGAGACACGGGGTGTTTGACCGTCTGCCAGAACAAGGACAACACCCGCACATACACAATACACACAGGCGAGACTTGCTTCGCCCAAATTCACCTCGCTCCCAAGAAGCTGGCAATGACGCGCTGCTATTCGTCAGTGGCCAGTGGCCCTTGCATGTCTTGGGTAAGACTCGAGACCGGAATCCCGTGTCCTTCCCATGACCATCTAATTTCGATGTGACCATGAATTTCAAAGGAGAACCACCTCAAAAGTGGTTCATGTATCCCCACCTAAATGATGTTCAAAGGGTCCATTAAACTTCACAGCCATGGAAATGGAAAGTACCGCCAATGTCAGCGTCTGCACATTCCAGGCGACTGCGCGGCATCTCTCTTCCTGCCAATGAAGGCAAACACTGAACCAACATAGTGAAATTTTGGCCTTTGACGGAAACCGCCTGATTGCAAGGCAACATAGGTCCTTCTCGTGTTAATCGTCAGACAAGCCACTGTTTGCGGCAAAGTGGCGCCAAGTGTGGGCTCTGCAGAAACCACGAGCGCATCCAACATGTTTTCCACACAACTCACTTCCTGAGTGGCCAAAGAAAGTCCAGGGACTCTTTTTGTTGCCGCTAGAATGGTCCAAACCATTCTAAAAACCATGAAGTCCAACTCGGAAAGTGAGGTTGCCGAGCCATTTCCCTACTGGGAGCCTTCAAAAGGTGGATCGATCCTTTTAGACACCGCTCTTCCCCATTGGCCGGGACGCAGGAGGTTGGATCCGCGGCGCATGCGGTCGATGGCCTGCACCCACTTGACGGCTTGGAGACCCCTTGGTGGTGGTTTTCCCAGCGCAAAACCCACGATGTTCTGTTGTTTTGTTGAGTTGGCAACAAATT
>CAUJNA010002802.1:0-87500 GCA_963377175.1 Effrenium voratum | reverse complement strand
ACCATACACCTGGCCTGCACCAGACCACCCCGAAACTTCCGGAACCTTCCTTGAACCTTACTTACACCTGGCCTGCACCAGCACCCCGGAACCTCGGAACCTTGCTCGAACCTGACTCCAGAGTTAAAGAAGCCCAGGTGGCATGAAAGCTGCCGCAATCCACCCTAGAGCCTACGCTGATGTTGCGCAATTTGGCAAACGGACCACCCACCTTGCTGGGTTTCCTTGTAAGATCAACCCATTCTTGCTCATTCTTCCTTTTGCCGTACGGGTGTGCTGTTTGAGGAAACCTCCATACTTTGATGGGGTTCGGGGATTGAAGTGCTGAAGCCCCTTGCCATAAACGTATGCACCTCGGAGCCCTTATCAGGCATAAACTTTGGAACCAGATGGATTGGCCGTTTTGCAAATCCTTGCTTGGCATAATGTGGATGGACCAAACCCTGCAGTGGGATGAACCACCTACCAGTGGTAGGAGGAATCCATCCGAGGTTTACCTCGGTAGGCTCACCTGGGTAAAACACATACATCTTGAGGTTGGTCAACGTAGAAACAGCCTTAGCCAAAAGAGAAACAGCAAGGCCTGGTACCCTTTTTGGGGTGAATTGACCGAGAATTAGAAACAACAAACTTTGGGATCCCCTCTTCTAAAACACACCCAGCAACACCCTCAAAAATGGTGGTTGGACACACATCCCCAGCTAAATGATCTGCACCCAAGGGTCCCCAACTGAAAGTCATGCCCAAAACGACCTTGCGCAGAACCGATGCCCAGCTTCAATTTCGAGAGACCCGCTTTGCAAGAACTTTCAACATGTTCTGGGGTGGCCACCATATTCAGGTTTGGCTTTTGTTTGACGTATGTGTTTGCTTTGCAGGTGGGAACAAGCGCTGAGCCGTGAGCCCTTATCGTCGCGGTAGAGCTGCCCACTGCACTTTGAGCGGTTTGGGGTCGGATCAGGAGTCCAACCATGCCGCGCGCACACACACACACACACACACACACGGCACGTCAAGCCGCCCATTCCAACCGTGGTTTGATCGGCATTTTGGCACCTTGGCAGGTGGAACCAAAGACTAAAACCTGCGTAACCCTGGCTTTTGAGTTTGAGCCGCGCCCACTTTACTCTTTGGCCCACATCTGAAGCATCTAACCCCTTCCGCGTTGAGCCCGATGAGCCCAGCAGACTGAATTGGGGGAAGCCGCGCCGTTTTGTTGAGAATGGGTTGGTAGTCCGGGGACTCGGCCATGCCTTAGCTCTGGAGCCCTCCATCGCCGTCAGGAAAAAAAAAAGGCGAGGCCCGCGCCAGCAAACTGGACCTCGCGCAGGACAAAGCCTGGTGCTAGGCCCAAAGAAAGGCGCGCCACGCCGCAAAGACCCCTTGGATCACCGGAAAAACTTGCTGGTGCGGTAGGGAATGTAGGAACGAACCCAGAAATACCCTGAGAGAAAACGACAAGACATGATTTTGATCGGGGCCATTCCGACGCTGAGCACCAGCAAGAAACGAAGCGCCCGAAGCAACGGAGGCAAGTTCTCCAACGCCACACCCCTCTCCCGCTTAAGCCTTAGACAGAAGGTCCTGCCTGCCACAGATTGGTCTCAAGCGGTGGCCAAATTCCCAATCTGGCCAGACTATACTCCACTAAGAGGGGAAGCTCGACAAATAAACTAAACCAAAAGGGCAGCATTGAAGGATGCTGGAACTGAAAGGGGTGCTGGGGTCTTTGGAACTTGCGGCCGAGTGTTCCAAGTAACATCGCCCGACCGAAGGAAACTCGCCCAGAATTGGAACCAACAAGCCATGTTCAACTGTTGAAAGATGATATGAGCCTGTTTTTGAGAGTCCCTTTTGGTGGCTGCTTGTAAGGAAACCAAAAGGAGCTTGACAAAACCCATACTTCAACTAGCTCAAAGGGGAAAAGCGACCTCACTCCGGACCTTCGGGATACAAAAACACGCATCGGAGTGAGCTCCGCACAGGTTTCGCAGTCAACATATTGCACTCTTTGATAGGACAGAATTTGCCAAGGAAGGCCGAGATACTGTGGATGGTTGCGAAATCCGCTTCTTGCAACACGAAATCAAACCACGGTTGGTTGAAACCATAACGCTTGTTGGCATTTACGTCAGGGAATCATCATTCCAGAGGTTCTTAGGTGGTGCGAAATGGATTTCGCCCAGTGCCACAGGCAAGTGAATGGATTTCGGTTTTCCTGTTGATTTCCTAACCAAACTTTCAAAAGGCCCCGTCAAAAGCACACCCACGCACAGGGAATGCACCGCAAACCCGCCTCCATCCATGATGGCGTCGCAGGCGCACAGAATCGCCTCCGCTGGTATCGATTGACCTCCCCCTGGTCTCTCAGACTGAGTCTTCAACACTCGGCGTTCATGAGTCTACCAAACACTTCCTGAGCTGCAGTCCTCCCTCTTTCAAGCCCAAGTGAGAATAAAAACCTCGCAGTTTGGAGTGCTTGGTTTTTTGGGAAACCACCTGGACGGGGGGGGCTCTTTTTGACTTTGAGGTCAGGCCTATGATGGTTCTCAGCAACCTTCTTGGAGAATCAATTGAACAAACACAAGTGTTTGTCTACAAGTAGGATATCAATTCCTGAAGTGGCGGGGGGGAACCCTTTTCAGCTTTGCATTGGTGGTTTGGTGGTTAAGGAAGAGTTTCACGTTCAGTCCACAAATCCATTGCAAAGAATCAACAGGGGCATCTTGCCGCACCAATTTGTGTCCCATCGCCTGGGGTTGTCTACCGGTCCAGCGTCACTACCTACGCAGAAATATGTAAAGTTCGGCCCACTTTGCCACGTCTGCAGTCATGCTTGGAATGCCCGCATAGCACTCCAAGGTAAACGACCATGTTTCTGAGAGCGCCACCCCAAAAAGAAATCTACCAGTCACGACAATTCGCCTCTGGAAAAACTCTATGGGAGATTTGGGTGAGCCCTCTCCTCCGCAAACTCGAAACAGTCCCTCTAACATCCTCGGCGCTTTGTCTGTGCTTCGTCTGCGCTTATTGATCGCAAGCGACCCTGAGGCCCGAAAAGCTGGTGGAGGTCGTAAAACAAGTGTCAAGGGTCTTGAAGGGTCCAAGTTGGATTCTCCATTGGAAGGCCCTTGGGAAATCGGCTTGCACTCAGGCCAAACAACTTGAGTGGCCAAGTGGCAAACTGTGTTTTGCTATTGGTGAATTAGAACCCTTTTCCCAAAAACAGTTGGAGGTTCAAGGTCAACCAAAATGGTTCTCATAACATGTTCCGTCCATCGTAGACCAGTTCTGGAAATTCGGCTGCCTCTTTGATGTCCTCTGGCCGCATGTCAGTGTACCATCCGACCTCGCAAGCGAGCGGCTCCCACTTGAAACCCGCCCGCCACAAGGAACCCTCGCACAAAAAATGCAGAAAGGCCCGCACCAGAATCCCATTCGGGGAGTCCAGGTTCCTACAAACTTAGCCCCCATGCACTCAACATTCCTTCCCGACAATGCATTCCAGCTCATGAGGCTCATGGGCAGTATCCCACAAGCAGGTTTCCCTTCAACCACTCAATACCTTGAAAGAAAAATCCCGGAGTTTGAAGGTGGAGGAGCCTGGACCTAACATCCAGCCGGACAGCCCTTTTTTTCATGAGAGCCCACTGAGCCCACCCTGCGGCAGTCGGCTCGGTGCTCATGCCAGAGCCGCACACAAAACTGACTCACTGGTTAAACTTCTTCTTGATCTCCAGCACGGCTTTTCACCAGGCTCAGCAGGGCTTCAAAAGCCAGCGCCGGAAATCGTCTCGAAGCTTGGAGTTCTGCTTTGTGAAGACGCCGCCAACATGTACTCCGTGGGCACCCACCGCAACGCCCGACACGATTGCCTCAGGCCAGCATCATCGATCTCCACCCTCTCCTCTGCAAAGCTGGTTGCCAGTCTTTGGGATGGCGCTGAAGAGGCGCCTGCTAGACACACACCCTCTCTCTGAAATTGGCGTAGTCCTCTGGACGGCCGCCTCCGCCACAAGCAGACCATAGAAGGTCCTCGGTCGTGGCGTCGTCTCTGGACTTCTGAAGCAAACTGACAGCAGCGGCTATCGCGCCGATTCGTGCCTGGCTTGCCAGGCTTGACATCCAAGTGGACAGCGGTGGAAAGTAGCTTCACTTGGGGAGCTTTTGAGAGACAAAGGATTTCGTCTTTGCATCAAATGATGGCCCGACCCAAGACCAGGCTCACTTCGTGTCATCCTGCGCCCGGCCAAAGCTCCTGAAGCCCCAACCACCCCAATGGCTTCGACGCTCCATCAACCTGGTAGAATTCTCGCAGTCAGCCTGCGGCCAAATCAGCGGGACCGCTACACCCAGCCACCCCAATGGCTCGACGCTCGGGAGCTCTGTTGATTCACCTTCAACCTGGTGGACAATGCGACGGCGGGCATGCTCTACGACTTGGCAGTCAGCCTGCGGCCGATCTGAGGGACACCGTTGCGGATTGCATCAACGTGGCCACACAAAAGTGCAGCCAGAGACAGAAGATGTGAGAACCAGCACGATTGTCACTGGGTTCTGAACACGGAGAAGCTGCATCTCATCCAGCTAAAGGCCCTGCATTCCTCGACTACTTTGCGAAAAACAAAGCCACCACTTCTGGCTGCCCTGCCTAGCAGCATCCCCCCTCACCGGTTCCAATCACGAGCTTGCCAACAGCCATCCGGCTCGAAGGCAGTCTTTGCGACGGCAGACCTCATCAACGATCCTGCTGCAGGTACACCTTTCCGAGCACACCATCACGATTCCAGGCTCAGGCCCCAGAACACTGAAAAAGAACACCAACAACTTCAGTGAAGCCATCTAAAACCAGCATCAGGAGCAGCCCAACCACAAAGAAGCTCCACCCCGCGAGGCATTGAATTTAGCGCGGCGGACAAGATTGTAGAGCACGGGTTGACCTGCTGCGGGCGCTGCGTCGCCCAACTTCACCGCACGAAAGTCAATCTTGATTGATGATTGGCCCGCATTCGGAATGCTCTGCCAGAAGCTCCTGCTTCAAGACGGAACGTCGGTTGCCATTCTGCCATCCCAACCACCACTTTAGCAAGCATCCCCGCGACCATGCCGCAGAAGAAGCGCTTGATGCTCGGATGGTTGTGGCGCTTGTTGACGTGCTGCTCGTTCAGGCGCCGGAGCGTCGCGTCGTTCCTGATGGTACAGCGCCAAGACCTGTCCTCCTGAGCAACGCAGACACCTCTAGCGGGTCCCGGAACCGCCAGAGTCACATCCACGAACATGACGAGCAAGGTCGCCTTGCCACACACCACGTAGGGTACGTGTCTGTGCTGGGAATCTTTGAGGGAAGCTGCTCGCTGGTCTGGGTGAGCCACATGCTGTCTAACTCATCCTGGGAAGGCGCGAAAGCCATTGAAGATCTCGAGGAGGACGAGACCTTGCCTCTCGAAGTCGGAGCCCGGGTGGAAGTCCATGTTTCCGAGCTCGTCATGGAACTCCTCGTCTGAGTTCGCTTCTTCCGCGCCACCATCACCATGACCTGCAAAGTTGTAGAGGTCCTCATCCCCATGCAAATCCATGACCGCAGCTGCGGGGGCGCTGCGGCACGGGAATGCCCCCAACCGCGCTACCAATGAAGGTGAAGGAGCCTGGGCCTAGACAACCCCTAAGCCGCAAAGCCCTTTTTCCTCATGAGAGTCCACCCTGCGGCAGTCGGCTCGGTGCACATGCCAAAGCCTCGGACAAAACTGACTAATCTCAGGTACAAGCTTCCAACTCTGTGCGTGTGTGAGTGAGTGAGTGAGTGAGTGAGTGAGTGAGTGAGTGAGTGAGTGAGTGAGTGAGTGAGTGAGTGAGTGAGTGAGTGAGTGAGTGAGTGAGTGAGTGAGTGAGTGAGTGAGTGAGTGAGTGAGTGAGTGAGTGAGTGAGTGAGTGAGTGAGTGAGTGAGTGAGTGAGTGAGTGAGTGAGTGAGTGAGTGAGTGAGTGAGTGAGTGAGTGAGTGAGTGAGTGAGTGAGTGAGTGAGTGAGTGAGTGAGTGAGTGAGTGAGTGAGAGTGAGTGAGTGAGTGAGTGAGTGAGTGAGTGAGTGAGTGAGTGAGTGAGTGAGTGAGTGAGTGAGTGAGTGAGTGAGTGAGTGAGTGAGTGAGTGAGTGAGTGAGTGAGTGAGTGAGTGAGTGAGTGAGTGAGTGAGTGAGTGAGTGAGTGAGTGAGTGAGTGAGTGAGTGAGTGAGTGAGTGAGTGAGTGAGTGAGTGAGTGAGTGAGTGAGTGAGTGAGTGAGTGAGTGAGTGAGTGCGTGCGTGCGTGCGTGCGTGCGTGCGTGCGTGCGTGCGTACGTGGGTGGGTGGGTGGGTGGGTGGGTGGGTGTGTGTGTGCTGTGCCGCTGTACCTCTAAACTGATACAAAGGGCGTTGTTGTTTCTTGCACGCACCGCACGTTCTATTCCCAAGCACTCCTCTCCATAGTATCGTTTTGGTAAAATAGAAGGCCCTTGTAAATGGAATAACTCCCTCTATTTCTCGTCAAACTAACCTAAGACGGCCCTGAATGGAGCACAAAAGAAAAAACACCTGGAGCCCTGGCTCTGCTGTATCTGTTTTGTTTCTGGAAATTCCCCTCCTTTGGGTCACCTCTCTCAAACAAATCCAAAAGTGTCTAACCCCCAGAAATGCAACGGAGTTGAGCAGCTGTTGGTGTTCCTCTGGGCCGCAAGCGCAATTCTTTTCGCCCTTGTGGTACACGAAGATCATTTTCTTCTCCGTTTCCGGTTCCTGCGGCTGGCGTCGCACAAACTGGAGAGTGGATTCTTGTATCAGAAAGCCAGCGAGGGCATTTGCTTTGGCCCGAAAATCATGACTGATGAGCTGTGGGCCTCGAATTTCTGAAGAGGAACCTCAAAGAGGACCCAAGACCATCTTGAGCATCGAACCTTGAAGCAATGAATATCAATACACACCACCTGGACATTTGCTGGGCAAAAGCCCAGTTGCGCGTCTCCCAGGCAAGCCTGCACCATTCAGAAATCAACCCACTTGATAGAAACACAAACTAATTGTGGGGAAAGGGCAAACAAACTGGTGATAGGTTGAAAGCCCACTCGTAAGTCCCCGAGTGAATGCGAAACCTTGTGTCTTGGAGCTTCTTTGAGGAAGCAAACCGGGGTTCCCCAGATTTTGCCCAACGTCACCCCAAACAGAAGCTCACGAGAAATTGGCCCAGCTGATGCGCAGAAAACAAAGCGGAAATATAGGGAACCCTGGTAAGAGTAGGCGAAGAGAAACCAAAAGATCACAGGATCGTTTCGCGGAGAACTGTGTCCTTTCCCAATGAGCACGGGAAAGGAAGGGCTTGCCCTTGCTTGTTGCCAAAAAAAGACCAGTGGACCCGCGCACTGCACGATTTAAGTCAAACGCTTCAGATTGCAATGAAATTGCATCTTCGTAAAAGAAAGAATTTGTGGGGAACCCCACCACTATCTGGTGCCCCAAAAGGCCAAACGCTTAAAATGAGCCGCATGCAACTTGCGTTTCCTGTACTGACCTTGGGGCAAAAAGGAAGCCCCAGTTCGAGACATATGGTGCGGGGGGTCCCGGCTGCACCCGAACCCGAACCGCTGTGAGCTGGCGGAAAAAATGAGGAATTGGCACCCTGGGATGTGGTTTGCACATGGCTCTGAATTCTAGTAAAACTGTTAATCTGGATGTTTGGGCTAGAATGAATCTATAAAGTGCTCCACATTAAAAGTCTAATTAAAGTCGAATGGTCACTAGAAGCACTAGAAGTCTGGCTTAAATCAACTGAGTCACACTCAAAACCCGATACTGTGGCCTACCCAAGCCAACGTTCAGAACTAAAAAAGGCGGATAGCCGCACCTGATTGTGGCTGGGACTGTCCCGCAACCTTCACCCAGCCGGGTTTCGATTGCTGTGGCTTTGGGCGCCGAACGCCGGACCCCGGAATTCCAGGCCTCCGCCCCGCCGAGGCCCAGGAGATCCCCACCCTGCGCGGGCGGTGAAAGGAAAGAAGCGACCAGAAATACCGACGTAGATTACTCCAATTTGATCGTCTCTTCGTTGTGGTGAAAACTGGCTGCTCATCTGGGAGCAAAAAAGGACAGACAGCCAATGGCTCGCCTGATTTGACGCCGTCGCTTCCCCAACCCCCGAACCCTCCGAACCCCAGAGCTTGTTTGGGCCTATCAACCTATCCCTCGAACCCAAGGCCTCCTTTTCCCCTTGGCCATGACGAATCAAAGGGCACCTTCCAAGGGGCGTGCGCTTTGACCAGTTGGCCTCTGACCCATCCCTTTTTGGAGAAGCGTTCAGATCGAACCTTTTGGAGCGCGTGGGGTGATGGGGCAATGGTGTGCATCTGGATGAGAAGCGCAAGGGCATCGGAGGCAAAAAGCTGCAACTCAGCTACCATTGTCGGAGTGTCCAAATAGGAAGACGGAAAGACTGGCCGGCAAACAGGTTCTTCGTTTTGCCCGAAAAGGATCAGGAATATTATAGTAATGGGCGTGTGTTTCTGAGGGGCGGTCGGTTTGAAGGAAGGTCAAAAAGGAAACCACCATTTTGTTCTTTTGGGGGGCCCTATTTTGGTGCGCGCGCGCACACACACACAAGTATATGCCTACCTTGCGGAAGCACCGAAGAAACTGGGTAGTGGGGATGTGGGTGCCTTGGAACTGGTGGAGACAAAGGAGAAGCGACCGGCCCACCTGGCAAACGTCACTTGGACCACCCCACTCAGTAAGTCCTCAATATCTCTAGATAAGACCCCCGACTAAAATGTACACATAACCCAGTTGAACAGGGGCGTTTTGACTGGATACTAGCCAGTCACTTCCCTGGCGTGGGGTGGTCATCCACCAGGCTATTAGATCAATCCTCATGCTTGACGCGCCTGCCCGGGGTTCGGGTTGAAGTCAACCTGAAGGTTTCGGCGGCGTGTCGAGCGACGATTGCACATGCCCCATTCTAACGTACAATTCTGCATGGGCTGCACGTATCATACGTATGTTCGCACCGTTTGGGTAAGCCACGCCTTTTGAGGCATGCTGCTCATACCACGTGAGCTGGAATCCAGGGAGCCATCAAAAATGCTAGCTCGGAGCCATCCTCCAAACATCCCCTCCCATTGCGGGAGCTAAACGGAAAGAAGGAAACGCGGCTTGTTCAAAACAACCACTAAACCCAGCTGGGGTCCGAAGCAAAGTGGGGCGTTACTCTTCAGAGTTGGGGCTGGCTTTGAGACCAGAGACTGACTTTGGGGAGGGCACCCCTGAAATGGTTTTGCCCACACCGTCCCTTGGGGGTTTGTCCAGGACAACCCAACGGGATGCACGAAAAACCAAGGAGGACCCGTCAAGTTGCGATAACTTCCTGAGTGGCAAAAAAACAGGTCACCGTGTTGCCACCACCCTGGTCTTCCTAAGACAAAGTCCATGAACCCAGGGGATGGGGACCTTACATGGTCTGTCTTTGGTTTGCGGTTTCCCAAGCCAACCCAAGAAGGGGCACCAAAAAATACGGCAGTTGGTCACACATGGACCGCTCGGAAAGCCCTCGACCTGAGAGGCCCGAGGCCTGAGCTGTGGCGGGCTTGCTGGAACTTGCGGCCTTCAAGGCGAGCACCCGATTTGGTGAAAGCCCTGGGGGATGTTTGGCGCCGTTTGGAAGACTTAGGATGGTTGCCCAGGGAAAAAATAACACCGTTTGCCTACTTTGAAGGGCTGGCTTTGAAATGATTGATTCCGCCCCTTGGTTTCTTTGTTAAAATTTCAAACCAACCCAACAAAAGGTACATTTCTTGGGGGTCCCAGCAACATGCAGAAGCAAAACTCTACATGGGTTGTTCAAGTGGAACCACTTCGAACAGAGCCCAGGGCGGCCTCAAGGTACAATCACGTGAGTGGCAAAAACAGTTCAACCTTGTTGCCTGGTCTTCCCAAGAGCATAAAGTCCATGAACTGCGGGGATGAGGATCTTACATTCAGGTCTGTCTTTTCCCTTTAAAACCAACCAAGAAGGGCCACCCTCAAAACAAAAACAGCCCGAGGCCTGAGCTGCGGCAGGCTCGCTGGAACTTGCGGCCGCCTGCAGGTGAAAACCCTGGGGACCTTTGGTGCCTGCTTGAAAACTCAGGTTGGGTTTTTTCAAGGAGAAATACACCTGTTGCTTGGTGGAACCGGAACCGTAGCCCTATTTTGGTTCTAGCCCACTTCGTGGGTACAGGGCACCTGCGGGGAACCATTTACTTTTCCTGGCTGGTTCAGAGGTTCATCAACCAAAACGGTCATTGTTCAAATAAAACCAAGGAAACACCCAGGTGAGCCACGGTCAAACTCTGTTCCGTAATGAAGGTGGCAAACGAGTGAGTCCCATTTTCTTTGACCCTGTCGTACCATCTGCTTGTTTTGGTGAGCTTGAAATCGTAAACATGTCAAAGCGAGTGTTTCGTGAGAGGCGCAGTACTTTGGACAATAGTGGGTGTCTTTTTTGGTGGTTGCACTTTTGGGGTTGGTTTAAAGGGAAGCCAACGGAAATCACCCGTGTTGGGGGGTCCACTATATTTTGAGACAAAACCATTGATTTCGCTGCAAGCTCACTTTGCGCGACAGGCGCAGCACTTTAGAGCTTTTCGCGCAGATAATAGCGTGGCAGGCGCAGCACTTTGAAGCCTGAGGGCAAATTGCGTGGCAAGCGCGGCACGAGCTTGGCGTGCCGCAGGGATGTCTTCCGGGATATCTTGGAGGATGTCTTTGCAGTTGGCTTGTTCGATGTGCTTTGGGGGTGACTTTGGGGGTGTCTTTGGAAGGTTTCTTGCGGGGATGTCTTCGGGATGTCTTCGGGGAAGGTGTCTTGTGGGGATGTGTTCAGGGGGCGTTGGGTGTGTCTTTGGTGATGTCTTTGCGGTTGTCTCGGTCTTTGGGGATATCTTTCGGGATGTCTTCGGGGATGTCTTCGGGGATGTCTTCGAGGATGTCGTCTGTGGGGTTTTCTTCGGAAGGGTCGATGTCTTTGCAGCTGTTTTTAGGGTAGGTCTTTGGGGATGACTTTGGGGGTGACTTTGTGGGGATGTCCTTGCGGCTGTCTTGGTTGACTTCCTGGGGGTGGCTTTGGGGGTGTCTCTCTGGAAGGTGTCGCGTGGGGATGTCTTTGCGGGTGTCTTTGCGGTTTCTTGGGTGATGTCTTCAGGGATGACTTTGGGGATGTTGTTGGCAGGGGTGCGGGAAAAGTCTCTTGGGGGGGGGGGGGTTTTGGGGGTGTCTGCCAGGGTTGTCTTTTTGATTGTCTTGGGTGATGTCTTTGGGATGACTTCCAGAATTGCCACACGCGAGCTTCCGCGGTCTAGCATGGCAATCTCAAAGCATTGGTGGGGCAAACGTAGAGAAGGAACAACCTGCAAACGAGCATGTCTTCCGTTGTAAATCGACCGAACCGCGGGTTGACGACGATGCCGAAGTGAAATGAGGTTTGACAACCAGGTCCAATGGCCTGAGTTGGCAAGTTTCGCCCTTGGGCCACATGAGGCCAGAAAAGTAATCTGCGTCATGACCAAAACCCCAGTTGGAAATCCATACCTTGGCTTGCACCTACCGGGCCCGACCATCAGAGCTACATTTGTCGAACCCACAAACCAGGCTTGGTGCAACACCCCGAAACGCGGACCAACAGATCACAGATTCCTGTTGTGGCAATACAAACCTATCGCCACTTTCCAACCAGCAAGTCACAGGTAAGAGCAACCGAACTCGACAAGCCACGAGGGGGTATTGGAGGATCATATACAAAGAGGCTAGCTGAAGCCCACCAAGACCATCCTTCCGAGGAAACGGATTGGATGCGCTGACTCGGTGCCCTCAAACACGGTGACTCGATCCAGTCCTCGGGCTTGGCGTTGGGCCACTGGTGCGCCACTGGGTCTGCGAGTGAGGCGAGGGCGGCGGGGGAGCGGTTGGGGGGGGTTGGGGGGGGGGGGGGGGGCCTGGGGAGGGCGGGCTGGGCATACCGCGACCCAAAGTCGCCCTCTTGTTGAGGGGAAAGCTTGGAGGGATTAGGCGACCTTCAAAGGATCATATAGCCATTCAAGTTTAGGGTGCTTTCAAAGTGCCATCAAGGGCAAGCAACTGACCTCCCAAACACTGTTGGACGCTAGTGAGGGTCCGCCCCTTCAAAGCAATTGTAGGTTGGTCATCCGGGTGTTTATCGTGAGCCTTCGGGTTGAACCGGGCTGATCTCAAACAGGAACATGAGAAAAGATTCAACACCCAAACCATTCCACACTCGTGCGGAATGGTTTCCTTAGCTTCCCAAGCAT
Source organism: Effrenium voratum (assembly GCA_963377175.1). NCBI lineage: Eukaryota > Dinophyceae > Suessiales > Symbiodiniaceae > Effrenium > Effrenium voratum. The sequence goes on along the minus strand of CAUJNA010002802.1, from coordinate 75,183 downwards.
TGGATACCATCCCCCCAAAAAAAAACAGGCCCAATGAATAGGTTTGGCAGACCTACCAAACAAGCAAAACAGAGCCCCCGGCGTAAGTGGTCCGAATGCCTTGCCTACGGGGAAGTGTATTAAAAAGCCCCTGCAACAGGGGAACACACACCCCAATTGGATACGTTTGCAGAGGGGCAGGGGATCCTTCGTTGTTTGTGTCACATGTGCACCACCTTCCGGATCGTTCTCGCAAAGCAAATCCTAGAAGGGTTTCCTGAAAACATCAACGACTGGGGTCTCAGCCAACCCTAGCATTGAGCTCCCAGAGTCGTCGCAGATACCGCCAAAAATCGAGCCCGGGCCCCAGGCCGAACTCGTCCAGAGCGCCGAAGGAGATGAGGTTGTCCTCTCCCTCCGCCTTCTTCTCCATGGTTTCTGGCACTTCAATTTGTGTCTCTCAGCAACAAACCGACACCCTGCGATATGCTTGTCCATGTGTGCATGCACACTGCACAATTTGGGATCCCCTTTGAAACCTTTACCAGTATCCCGTTTAAACCTGGAACAAATCTGTACCGCATTTGCACTCGCAAACCAAAGACAATGCATGTCGTATCTCCGCAACACCGTCGTCCATGTGCATCTTCTCCATTCGGTATTCTCGTCACGTGCGCTGAAAAAAGTCTTCGCATGAAAACCGGCCATGGGTCAGGCTTCTACGAGGTCAAAACGTGAACAGGGCGACGTGTGAAGACAGGTCATTGCCGGGAAAACGGTTCAGCCTCTGCGTTTGTGGTCTTGAGTTGGAGGTCAAGGGGTTTGACGAGAGTAATGGGTTAAAAACTCGGGGCCCAAGGGAGGGTGGTACATTTTGACGTGCGCAGACCTGCTCTCAATATCAAGGCACAGAAACCCCCTGCTTGCATAACGTGACAAGGATTTTATAAGACACTTATGACAAGCGACCTGTCTTGGGGGGGGTAGTACTTGAGCATGTCCTTGAAACGCGCCCAATTCTTGGGCACATTATGCCAGCCCGAGGTTTCCTCTCGATCCACGCCTGATTCTGCCTGTAGGCACACGGCACTTCGCGGTCTTCCAAGAATTCGCGCAAGACACAAGAAATTGCAGATTGCAAAACCTACAAAGAACATCACTTTCAAATTTCTGACACCCCTAGAGACCGTCAAAACAATGGAGGAAGCCCTTTTTGCCCCAGACACAACCATTGCTCACACTCTTGTCTTGAACACCCAACCCGGACTCAGCCAAACTTCAATTCCGTCAGCTGCACCCAAATGGTTGTAGGGATCCGCAGTCTTTGCGGCCTTTGCACCCTCCATGGGGTCGAAGCTGTCAACCTCGCTCGCTCGCGGTGGAGATTTGCGCGAACTTTCAACATCCAGACACGATTGAAGAATCTATTTAGTCAGAATTGTGGTTTAAAGCTTTTTGAAAGAGCTTGGGCCCAACCCTACTTTCTCCACTTGAGCTCTGCCCAAGAGGTGCAGGTTTATTGAGGATTGTCCCAACCCAAGACTGTAGGGGCGCCCTTGGCCATGCTTCTTGTTTAAGTATCTTCTGTGGTGAATCGATAAACAAGCAAAATGATGCTACTTCCCGATACCTCGAAATACAACCTGGTTCTTGGCATCTCCCGCTTTCTCCCCCCGCCACCCTCAAGCCCGGCGCCGGCTCGGCCTCCGCCGCAAGGCCTGGGTGGACCCCTAAAACTCCGACCTTACCTGCTCGCAACCCGACCCATGTGCAAGAGGGCGGGTTTTTTAAACTTGAATTTGAAGTAAATGAAGCTTAAGGTAAAAAGAAAGAAAGAAAGATGAAACATGGGCTGCACTGTTGGTCTGGGATACGGATGGATAAAACTGGCTTCGCACCAGTTGGTGGACAATCCATCCCAACTGCTCCAGCGGCTCGTCCAGCTACAGTACCAAATAGCAAGGGGCAAAGAGGGCCAACGAGCAACGGAACAAAGCGGGGTCCGGTGAATAATTGTTACCAATTCCCCAGCATTGGAGGATGTCAGAGGTTCAAGAGCAAGCCAAAGACCAACCAGTGCTGTCACATACGCTTCTAGTTGCGATTTGCTCGAGGTGTGAAGGTCCCACGAGAAATGAAAAAGGTACACAAGAAAGAACCAAACACCAGAGAGAGAGAGAGAGAAAGAGAAAGAGAAAGAGAGAGGAGAGAGAGAGAGAGAGAGAGAGAGAGAGAGAGAGAGAGACAGAAAGAGAGAGGGAGGGTGAAGTGATGACAAAAAAGAGGAGCAACACCAGAATTAGAACATGTCTTGTCCATGGCTGACAGAGCACCTGTCCCTGGGCATGCCACCCGTATTTGTGCACTGAGTGGTGCCCAGAACCACCCAAAAGACGAAAGTATGCCAGCGACCTTACAAGCCCCAAAAGGACCTGTCGAGCGTGTCTTTTTCATTTAGCCTCTCTGGCCCCAAATAGCAGCCCTGCACCCCCTCCACCTACTAAGGCCGTGTTTGGCCCCGTGTTTGACCATATTTGGCATAACTTGCCATTTATCACGCCGATGAAGCCGTCTTGCGGGGACTTTGCTGGTCTGAATATAGGGACTCCTGTTTGGAAGCCAAACGACGCCAATTGACTTACACCCCAAGCTGCCATGGATCATTCTCAAAACTACGTTAAAGAACCCATGCGCGGGTGCACAAGAAGCCAATCCCCAAACACTGCTCGCCATACCGTTCCTGTCCGCGTTCACGTCCGTGCCTGGCTTTTTGTCTTCCGCCTCGCAAAGGACAGTTGAGCTGCCTCTCGCATCACCTGTACCCATAGCTCCCAAACCCATAGCGCCTGGTGATGTCAAACCCCAGAAAATATGGGCTATCCAATCACCCTGCAAACCAGGGAGTTGTAAAGCAACGCCAAGAAAACATGACTATGTATCTTCATGCCAGGCATCGTCATTTCGTTGAGCGAACAAGGAGAACGGTTTGCCTGATTGTCCAGAACTAGTATCAACATATAACGACTTTCAAAATCATGGACCCCCCCCTCCACGTTCCCAACCCCGGGGGTGTTGGCGTTGGCACGGCATCATGTCCTGCGGCAAATGGGGGACCTGGAAATGGTCTCCAAAAGGAACCCTATGAGCCCCTAGTAGACCCTATTTGTTGCATTATTGAGATTGGGGACCCTATTTGGAGTCCCTTGACAACCACAGGAGCGCTGCTCTTTGCAGCCCCCACAATGAACAGAACAAGATCTTCAAGATCGTGCCGAGGAAGTTGACCTAGATCCAAATGGGAAGAGCCTTGACGAGCCACGCGAAGCCTCCCAAAGGTAAACCCGAAAACGCCCCAGGACTCCCCAAAACCTCTTCTGGCCTTGCACGGCCTTGATAGCAGGGTTCCCTATATTTCCCTTTAAACATTACACATGGGAAACTCAAACAGCATGGGCCCAAGAGTGAGTCTCAAGCCACACAACATGTACCTACTACGGCATTTTCCCTGGAAATAGTTGCCCCCGTGCGTCACCTGCTTGTCTATCTTAAATATACATACACAATATAGATATACATATATATATATATGCATATATATATATATATATTCTAAAAATGTGTCAAATCTTGTTGGGGGAAATATGGGCTTCGTTTCCAAACCCAGATGATGTTTAAAACCCAGGAAGAAACAGCTGGCCTTGGTTCAGAAAAATCTGGGACCCCAAAAACTGAATTTATCTTTTACCTGTTACCCCAATCGGGATGTCACTTCCCGAACCCCGATACCAACACCCGCCACCCGCCTGGGCCGCCTCCGGCGCCTCGCGAAACCAACACCCAAAGTGGAAAAGCCATGGGAAGATCATCGAACACCAGTGGACGTGGCAAATTCGACGGAAAATCGGAGTTCGTGAAGATTTCCTGTAGAAGCGACTGCTGGTTTCTCAGAAAAAGAGGGCAGGTGACCAAGGGAGAATCTAGGGTAGAATGCAGTGACCAGTTCTTTGGGTATGCGTCAAAATATGGGGAACCCAAAAATAAACATTGTGCTCCTTTTAGCTTCCCTAAAGTAAGCTGACAAGGGTACCCTCAACCACTCACTCTCACTTCCCTTAATACAGTGAATGGACGAAATCCATTTCGCACCACTCGGAACCATGGGAAACCATTGTTTGTGGGTAGTTGTAGGGGAATCATCTGCCGGGGTTTCTGAGGTGGTGCGAAATGGATTTCGTCCATCCACCTTAGGAGCCTTTACACAGTTGCCAAGCTTCGAACACCCGCCATCTTTCCGCTCTTGAGGAGTCCGGCTGAGAAGATTTTGAGGTCCAAGTGCATGAAAGGCGGCATAGACGGGCCTGGTTCTGGTTTCCTTATGAACCGTTCCATTGTGGTCTCAAAGATTTTACTATGGGACAAATCATAATTTCTAAGTCCAAGAATCCAGGCTGTTGAAGATTGACCACACCACACCAAATGCCCCGTCTCCCCTCCCCCCCAACTGTTCAGCCCCTATTTGGCCGCAATGCCTGGTTTTTGGCACCTTAACCCCCAATTATGTGCTGATCACCACATGGTTTGTCTGCTGATCAAAATCCAAGGCAATCTGATGCGGATGCTTTGATCACACCAAAAACCTACGACCTCTCGGCATGTCTTGAGCGGCCCCCCAATTTGGCGCGTGCCCAGCGTAATCAGCTCCGCCTGTATTCTTGTTTGGGTGGGGACCAGCTGCACGCGGCTCTTTCCCGGGCATTTCTTCTGCAGACGTCTCCCCCCCTCGGCGCTTCACCTCCGTCCCTCGAGTCCCTCGAGTCCCTGGAGTCCCTCGAGGCTGGGCCCCCAGACTGCCGACGCAAAGTCCCCCCAGTCTGGCAACGATGGATTCCCGGAACGATGGGGCCCGCGTGGGACCAGGCCACTCGCAAGTGAACTCTCCGTTCCGGACGTGGAATCTTTCCCACCTGATGTGTTAGAAGAGAAAACGGGTTGCTCTTTGCTCCCCCCACCAAAGATGAACAGAACCAAGCAAAATCAGAACACAAATCAAGAATACTGCCAAGAGCAAGCAAAAGGGAAAGCCAGCTGAACATTCAAAGTTGGCCCAATGCCTGAATGGGTGGTGGTTTGTGTCATTTGCGCTCATGTCTGTACTTGCATGTCCAGCCCACTTAAGTAGTTTGGAATTATGGCTATAAGCCAACGAACCCCAGTCACCCAGCTAGTACCTTGGTTCTAAGCTGGGTTGAACATCCAAAAACAGTTGGACCCCCTTTTGGTTGAATTTAAAGGGACACATGTTTAGGGCATCACTATGTTGAACAAGCCCCATTGCAAGGGCATTTTCAGGTACGGGTTTTGGAGGTGGAGGCTTTACCCCACCTGCATAAGGGGTACGTACTGTTGAAAACGCTTGTATTGGTGGTATATGAGCGTCCATGCCTTCAAACCCTGGACCTGATTCACGTCTCTGTGCCTAGTAAAGGGGCATTCACTGCTTCTTCGGTTGACTGCCATTAAGCGCCAGAGCCCATTTCCAGCCCAGATACCATAGATAAGCTCAACATAGTCCACGGATACTGCGACAGTAACGCTTCCATTGCACTTGCATCGGCTAATTCAAGTCGCCAGCTGCACCATCCTCCACCTCGGTGCTGATCGGGTTGGGACGACCCAAGCCGCCAAAAAATGGCTCTGGTGACCAGGAGAGGACGTTTCAAGAGGAATCTTCTGGGATCCGGACACACACCTGACTTTTGGGGCCATTTTGGGCTCATGACGACCTGTTTGGATGCGAATCTCCGTTTATGAACCCCGAGCGACCCCCAAGACCTCCCCGACTCCCGCCTTAAATGGTGCTGGGCATACACACAACGACTCCCGCACATGCACACTTGGAATCGTGTGAGAAAACGAGGCAAGCGGCTCAATAACCCCAAAATGGTGGTTTTACTGTTGGAACCCATTTCAAACCAACCAAAAAAAGGCAAAAAGTGACAAGCCCATATCACAAATCCTTTTCTATCATTCTCAAGGGGTATTCGTCATAGCTAAGGCTGCGAGCCGAATATGGGTCTGTCGGTTATTTAGATTCCTCAAAATGGCGCAACGGTGTTCCTCTTGGTTTCCCTTTAAAACCACCACAAAAGGGCACCCTCAAAAAATGACACGCCCATAGCTTGCCCAGGTCGCTTTGATCAGCTGAGCAAAGATCATTGGTTCCAAGGTGACCATGATACGTAGAGGCAAAATGGGTGGACCCTTCTCGTCCCTCCCCATAGCACGCTTTGAACATCGGCTGCTGTTGAGACCTCTTGGGACTGGGTCTTTGGCCTCGCCCCCTGCCACCGAGGCGACCGCCGCAGCGGCCGGCGCCGAAGCGGCCGGAGCCGCCGGCGAAGCCGCCGGCGCCGGAGCGGCCGCGTAGCCCATTAAGAGATCCTTGGCGTGGACGGCATTCCTTTCATGGGTGCCGTTTGTTTTTTGAAAGGCTTCGACTTGAACAGATGCAGATGAGCCCATTTTCAGGGGTTGCGGTCGGTCACGGTCGCCCCCATTTTGGTTTATGCGCTTGAATCTTTCCATTGGGCTGGATCGGAGCAGGGGCTTGGGTGTGAGAGCGGCTGCCATGAGAGGCCCGGGGTATGGCTCCGTGAATTGGGCAAACGATGGGCCCAAGCGAGCTGGTAATTCAACCGGACTTAAGTTGGGTCTGTAAGATAAGGACCCCTGGGGCCGTCCTCTCAATCTGGAAGACTTGGACCCCTCGCACAAGTTGGTTGTTAGGCCGGTTCAAAGCGCAAACTAGGGCAACATCAAAAGGCGGTTCCTTATTTGGGAGCCAGCCAGCCCTTGCTTCACCAGTTCTCCAGTGGCCCCGTTCCTGTGCTTGGATGGGCTTGTCTCCAAAATCAACCCCCCGAAAAAGCCCCCACCACCGGACGAGCCGACTAAGGCTCCACACGTCATCTTTCTTGGCCTCACTCGTGAAGTTTGGCCAGACTTGGTTTCATCAACCCATTTGTCCAATTCTATAGCTTCTGTTCAAAGTTCACTCAAAACGGCTCCTGCGCATAGGTGGGTCCTGGAAGGCGGGCTGATTAAGGACACTACAAGCCAGCCCTTTGAAACGCTTTGGATGTGGGGTCCATGCCCAGGAACAAATTGGTTTCCTCTTCAAAAATCAATGGCGCAGGGCTCAATCGGCTTTCTAGGTATCTGCTGCCTTGGGACCAAAAATTGGAACTGGGCCCCTTTGACCAGAACTTCTGGGTCAATCACAAGGTCCTGAGGGCTTTGGGCAAGTGCCAAACGGACATCGGGTCCCAAGTTTCGAGAAATATGCAGGATTTCTTGAAGATATAGTTGGTTGCTTCCCCCTGAAAAGTCCCGTACCCCGATTCAAATACTGACGCAAGTTGAGACAAGCTACCGCATCAATGCAAAGTTACCTATAAACATGGAAAAATGGATTCGTCTGTTCGTCGTTGAAATTTCAGGAGACAAACGGGGTATGCACTTCTAGAACTCGGTAAGGGGTTGGTAAGTAAATTCAGCCCAAAGATCCCCATCACATTGCAGAGTAGCACTCCCTTCTTGGACGGGCCAGTTGGGAAGCACTTCATAACCTAGGTTTCAACCCACTCACAACGGGTTCAACTTCATGTGGGGGCTAGTAGCCAAAGTTATAACATACCTACCGCCTCCCAAACGGAGGCGGCCTTTACTGGGCCAACTGGGTGCTCTGAACCCAACCCAACCTGGAGCAAAACACTAGACAGGGTGTGTCGCTTGGCCTCGCTCAAAGGCACAGAGGTTCCAACTTACATTTGCTTTTTCTTGGTACTTGCGGCTTGGTTCTCAGCCTGCTTTGGGGATGATCTCAATCCAAAACCAGTTGGATCCAGTCCAGGTAGCCGAAACCCCCAACCCATCAGCTTCGGGCGGCCGGAGGCACCTCCTCTTTCGCCTATGCGTAAGGAGACGTGCTTCGCCCCGTTTTTCTTTAAACCCACTTACCAAAGAAAACATTTCCAGGATATTCTCCAGGAAGTTAAATTGGAAAGGTTTTGGGAGAAATATTCTTTGAACTTTCCAACCATATTTCCAAAGGAGACTTCTAACTATGGTAAGTGGATTATGACCAGGCCTACCAACCACCAAGTACACTGCCCCTTCACGTAGGCGAGTATCCTCCTAGCCAGGCTAAACACTGCAGAGCTCAGAGTTCCATGTTGTTTCTTGTTGTTCTTCCGCTGTCTGGGTCTGTTTCAAGGGGAACCCCCCCCCAAAAAAAAGAGCTTCAGGTGTCCTTTAAAAACCACCAAGAAAGGGGTACCAACTGAAAAATAGACAGACCCATATGAGTGCGGCCCTTTTTGTGAAGGGGCTACCCATGTTGTTCGGTTTGTGTTGGGGCCAAAACGGGAACAAAAGAGCAGGGACCTTAAACTTGGTTTGGTGCCCATAAATCAGAAAAGGTAAAAATTGAACTTAAACAGATTCGGGGGTCTGGGAAACTGCCCGTCCATCCCGTCACTCGAACTTCGGATTGAGAAGTGTGCCCGTGCCGCCTATATAACTAAACTGCACTCTCGGGAAACCGCTGATTTGCTTCTCCTTGCTCGACCAGCGAGAAAAAAAGGGGCCCGAGGCTAAAGCGAACCAATCTTGTTGACATTGTTTGGACCATCTTTTCACTGGGTGCATCTCCTGTGAAACATATCAAATCAATCAAGAAGAGGTGTTGGTTGAAACCAAGGGGCAGCCGTGGCCAGAGTGGAAACATGACCTCTGGGTGCGTGCGTTTCGTCCGCTTGAGCAGCAACTTGCCACCACCTCAGCCGCATCAGCGGCAAGCAGGCAAAGCGAGCGATCAGGCAAGCAGGCAAGCATCTTCTCACACACTCAAACACTCAACAATGCATCCACGCCGAACAATCAGCCCAGAAACCAGCCAGCCCCAGCCAGCCAGCCAGGCAGGCAGGCAGCCAGGCAACAGGCAGTGAGGCAGGCAGCAGGCAGGCAGGCACGCAACCAAACAACCAACCAAGCAAGCAACCAACCAATCAAACAACCAAACAAGCAACCGACCGAGCAACCACGCAACCAAGCAACGGAGCAAAAAAAACACCAACCAGCAAAAAAACAAACAAGCAGACGGACAGACAAACCAACACAACACAACACAACACAACACAGTACAAAACAAAATGATGCCAAAACAAAACTCAACTCAACTCAACAACACAAAGCAAAGCGATGCAAGGCAAGGCAGGGCAGAACAAAGCAAAGCAAAGCAAAGCAAAGCAAAGCAAAGCAAAGCAAAGCAAGGCAAACAAACAAACAAACAGTCAAACAAACAAAAGCGAGATGACCAACAAAACATGACAAACAAAACACACCAAATAAAAGCAACACAAACGAAGACCAACACACTAAAACAAACAAACGCGCAAGCAAGCAAGCAAGCAAGCAAGCAAGCAAGCAAGCAAGCAAGCAAGCAAGCAAGCAAGCAAGCAAGCAAGCAAGCACGCAAGCAAGCAAGCAAGCAAGCAAGCAAGCAAGCAAGCAAGCAGGTAGGCAAGCAAGCAAGCAAGCAAGCAAACACACACACACACACACATCCCCACAAGCCATCAGCACAAGCTCTGCAAAACAAACAACGCACCACAAAACAACCACAGCCACGGGAAAACCAAAACAAGCGTGATGTTGTTAGACACCAAGAAAGGATTTGCATCCGTTCGCCGTTCCGGACTTCACTTCTCGCCTCCCCAAGGTCCAAGAGGTCGGACATCACCTGCAAGGACTCGGGGTCTCCGAAAGGGAAACCCCGGAAATGGCTCGGCAATCCCCAAAGCCCCAAAAGAAGCCCGGAACGCGCTCTCTGGGCAGTGTGGATATAACACCAATATCACTTTAAGCAAGTGGCTCCATGCCTTCATGTCAGCTTTCCCTTGCGGGGGATTCACCCAGAGAAAGGTGCCGCACTTCAAAAAGCCCTAGGTGCTGTCCACAACCTCAAGTGGACACATCTCATCAGCGGGATTGGGCCAGCGGCCACAGTGGGTGGAGACATCCCTCAGACGACTCTGAACTAATTGATCAGACTGGAGTTGATCTCAGTTGCTCGTAACATTCAACATAGACCTCCTGCTTTTGGAGCACCTCCATAACCTATTTACTTTTGGTTCTAAGATGGTCATAAAGGTTTATATAGCCTGTGCGATCGGCCTTGTAGGTAGAATCCCGAAAATGGCCAACGGGGGTATTGGGTGCTGCTCGATCACCATCGACAAAACTGGTGCGCGAAGCCGTGCAACATTTGCCAACCACAAATCATGTGGTTGTGCCAATGACCCACAGAAGCGCGGGTTTACGAAGCCCAACTTAGTAGGATGTCTTCAAGCCTGTGGATGAATCGTAAATCAGTGCTAAAACAATGCTACAAGAGGAAATGTGCCAGTAGAATCCACAGGTTTCGGGCTCCAAAGGGAACCTTTCAAAGAAGGCTTTGAGCTCGTGTCAGCCAAGTCCTTTTCCTGACCTTCCTGATGACAGATGCGAAAGTGGGAGGCCCCTCCCTGAAAGGTCCGGCACAAACCTTCTGCTCACATTCGGATAGGCCCTCGGCTCAGACCTTTCCAGCCAAATTGTTTGCCATACTGTGGATGGACGAAATACATTTCGCTCCTCCTAAGAAACCCTGGAATGATATTGTCTGTAAATACCAAGAAAAAGATGCGTCAAGCATGGCTTCGCTCCGTGCCATCGTAGGAAGGTTCCTTGGCATCGCAAATGATCCTTGGCACCTGAGGCCCCGCACGTGACGTCCAGTCCGGCAGTCCGGCAGTCCGGCAGTCCGGCAGTCCGGCAGGGCCCGATTCCGCTGGGGCCAGTCGGCTAGAAATCTGGGCTTCATACAAAACACTCCACGAAACTGGATTCTCAACCCAAAGGTCCCCATCGCTTTGGTTGCTGGCAAGCCTCAAGGTCAGACAAGGCCCAAAGAAGTTGCCTGAAAGGGCCTTAAGGGCTTGGAGGCTGTTTGGGGTCTCTTTGGGATTCTTTGAGCATCAACGAAGGTGAGATCCCAAAGCCCTCCCGAACCCAAGCTTCACGAGATGTACCAAGTGGGCAAGCTCGAGGGGTGTTTAGGCAGCGGCTTTAACCAGGGATCCAGGTTATGGGTGTGTGCTGAAAGACCGTGTGTGAGGACTGTCTTGTTCCTTCAAAGACTTTGCAACAGGGGTCCCCTAATTTCATCCCTGATCCTTCAACCGCCCCCGGTCCCTGGACGCCCTTCCGCTCGGCCAACAAATAAAGGACCCCTTATGTGGCAACTCATCTGGCACCAAATTCTAAATTAAGGTGTGCTAACGGAAGTCGTCACGGGCTAGGGTCCCTGGAACTCGTATCCGATCGCATAGCAAAACCTTGGCTTTCAGCAAACGGTGTTGCGTTCCTGTATGGTCATCTGCGTGGCGTGTTCGACTCTGAAACGCAGACGGTTGATTCCCGACATGTTGCAAGCCCTCAAGGTGTGCATCGGTTGAAACCTGCACCTGGCGCTGAATGACCTTCGGCAAAAGGGAGCGCAAGACTAACCCCCAGGCCAACAAGGACCCCAAAGAGAGAAAAATGGGGTCCTGGGCGATTTTTCCAGATGACGTATTTTGCTTGAGCCATTTTGGGTCATCCCCCATGTAATCGTGTAATACAAAAGCCCTTCATCAATCCCCGTTTGGGATGGCTTTTAAGGGACACCCAAAGAAAGGAGGTGAGGCGATATCGTCAAAGGCCTGTGCCTAGCATATAGGCTCCCTTCATGATATGTCAAAGCAAAACCAATGGGGCATTTCTGGTGCCCCTAAGGGAGCCGACATTTACCCTCAAACAACTAATCCTGCGTCGCTCCTGGTAATAAACTGCCTGCGCCCGCTGCTTTGCGACCCTTTCTGTCTTTCAAGAGTCGTTCCCGTCGCATTGCCTATGGGCAGAAAATGCTAGCGGCCATATCAGTAAATGTCGTCAGTAAATGGGACTGTTCGACAATACAAGGGATTGAAATGCCACAATTAAAACCTTGCTAGGTGAAGGTTAGTGGAAACTGTCCCCCCCAGCAATGCAGCAAGAAGCCCCTTTGATTCCATAGCCATCTGTCTTATTCCTTGCATAGGTTTTGATTTCTGACTCAAACCGTGGACATCCGCGCCTCTCACCGTGCTCCGTGTGCTAAGCAATGATATGGTCAACCATACCGTCGTGATGAACCCAAACCACGAAGCATTGCTTGCAATTGGCCGAAGCAGAGCTCGATATGACACTTTGCTGAGCCCAAAACCCTAGTGTTGGCCATTTTTAGGGGTTACAGGGTGTTCAGAGTCAGGCCATCTGACCCAGAAGAAAGTGAATATGAGCCGGTGAAGCCGCCACCTTTCAATTGAAAAACACTGAAAATGATGGGGTGTTCGGTGCTCATTGGGGCGGTTAGTTGAAGGCGCGTGGGAACAAAGAAGACTTCAAGAGAAGCTGTCAGGGTGAAACTGCCCAATCGGATCCGATCGAAACAGCCCGCCGCCCAACTTGGGCTGCTCCCTAAGGCAGGAAGAGAAGCACAGAAACATCGATTTCAGGCGTTTGAACTAAAACAGGGAACCTGCCTTTTGGTGGATGGTCTGACCGCTGCGCTTTTTGATCGTCACAGAAGTTGGACCGGGAAGGTGTGCCTGTTGTTCAATGTTGTTTGGTGGCATGGGTCGAGCAAAAGCATGTTTGGAGGCCATCACGACGAACCGTTTGAGCATCAGGATTAAAACAAATACTGATCACTGGGCCGGTTGGTTGAAGGCGCGTGGGAACAAAGGAGACTGCAAGAGAAGCTGTCAGAGTGAAACTGCCCGATCGGATCCGATCGAAACAACCCGCCGCCAAACTAGGGCTGCTCCCTGAGGCAGGAAGAGAAGCACAGAAACACCGATTTCAGGCGTTTGAACTACAACAGGGAACCTGCCTTTGCTGGATGGTCTGGAAGGGGAAAACACCAAAAGCAGGCTCCCCATTCTAGGAAACACCGAAATCGACCCCCCATCAACCCAATGAACGCAATGAGATGCTCATTTTCAATCCGACCTGCCAAGTTCGGATCTTCGATTCGGGGGCGGAAGCAGCCAGCCACGTGGCCGGAGATCTTGGTCTTGCCAATTGGGCCATAGACTGATTGCATGGCCCGATTAACCCATGGAGGTTCGGAAATCCATTAAGGTACCAATTTGGTAGCTGGCTCCCCATAAGCCTCAACTCATGGAATGATTAGCTTTAACCAATCAACTGGGGTTTCATACCACGGGTTCAATGGACGCAACATTCTGCGTACAATCATCGCCTTGCGCATCATATGTGATGCACTTGATTTCTCGCGCCGAAAATGCCATCGCGGCCGATCCACTCTCTCAGCTAAACCGGCCCCGAGGCGGTCTGCGCTTATCCCACGGTCTCTTCTGCATTCATCCTCCGCGCGCGAAAACCAGGTAGGAACGAACCCAATTTCCCGAAGGCAACATCTATTGGGGGCGGGGGTCACAAACAAGATATCTGCAGGCAGAAGGAGCTTCAGCAAATGAATAGAAGTGTTGCTTCGTCGACAGATGTTCTTCCAGCTGGAGCGGCGGTCCGCGTTTGTTGGTTGATGTCAAAGGGAAACCAGCCAAGAGGCAAAAACTGCCGCTACGCGAAGGGAATTTGGTTGACATGACATCAAAAACAAGCCTGAAGCGAATGATCACAGTCCCCTCGGTGAGGATCGGCAACTTGAAATGCCCAGACGGGACAAATCATCCAATGAGTGTGTGAGTGGTTTAAGAAGGCTGCCAGTATCTGGTTTCTTTACAGGGGAGGCCAAAAGCAAAGCCCGATTTTGATACATACCGGCAACCCATATTGTCAGAGCTTATGAAAGTCCTCATTCAAGGGATCGTAGGAAAAAGGGTCAAGCGCCAGCTTGAAAGCAGCTTGCCAGGAACGCCCTGTTGTAAGGAGTCTTTCCTTCGCAGCTGGGCTCACTGATTTGGAGCTTTGGATTGCTTAAAAGGAACCCACGAGGAGAGATACCCATTTAGAGAAACCCATGGCCGTCATGAATCTTCTCAACTGGATGTCGTTGTTACGAAAATCATGGCACCGGTTCGTGTTTTTGTGCGACGCCCCCTTTGAGAGGAACATATCCGTATGAATTCATTGTTTCGCCAACCAAAGTCAGGAAATTCCCAATCAAGGAATCAAATCATAGTGCCCCAAACGGGTCGGAATAAAACATTCAATCATTAGCACTCAGTGAGGTCACGGTTGAATAGCCTTCTGAGGCGATTCGTCATGGTTTCCTCGGTGCTAAACAGGGGGGGGGGGGGTGGGGAAAAATGACGAACTCCTCCATCCCCTTTAAGGTTGTCTTTTGGGGAGTGAAATCCGGGAGTGAAATCTGGGCATTTGTTTTGGGCGCGTTGAGTATAAAGGGATGGAGATTTGGAGCGTACGGAGTCATATACCCAAGAACTTGTGGCAAATCCAAGGCGCGCCCCTCTTGAGCCCTGACTCACCTTGGGAAAATGGCTTTTGAAATGACTTGCGACGGGAAAACCCGAAAAAAAAAACCTGGGAAAAACTTGAACATTGAAAAAAGCCTGGAAAACCCGAGCAAACCCGCCCTGGGCCCAACGTGAACCCTGCACGTTTCACCCAGCCGAACGCGTCCCTGGCCTTGACGCGGCGCCCTGGCAAAATGGCATGCGAGGTGCGCAGTGATGGGTCCGTCTCTCTGTGCAGGTTCTTGGGGTTTTTGATATGAGCCCAAACAGACAGAATGGGGGGGGGTAGTCAACACACATTTCTTGGAACGACCCCCTCTGCGGGGATAGTGGAGTCCCCCATTCGCAAACCCGGAGGATTTGTGGTCGGATTCCCTTTTCTGAAACATCGACATCTCCAAATGGACCCTTCAATGTCTTTGCAAACCAAATATGGAAGCTGCCATTGTTGCAAATAGTCTCCTTCTGTACGTAATACCCAAGTGGGATTCCGGTATAATTGCTGTGTCGGTTTGAGGAGAATCGCCAGGGTGTACCCTCTTTCAAACACCCATTCGTTGCCGCTCTTTGATGTTGTTGTCCATTCCCCTGCGTGTTCGCTTTGAAGGGGACCGGATTGGTATCGAACATGATTGCCAACGGCTCATTCCCAATTTTCTGAAGGCCGAAAGAAGCAAACAGAAACAGGCACAAATATCATGCGCTTCGAAAGCAACCCCCAGCGCCAGCTGCCAGCTGCACTTCTGGGGTTGGCGGCTTTGTTTGTCAAAAACCTGCTGCACTCCAATGCCGGCTCTCTTGCTGATGTCGATTGCAAAAGAATCTACCCGAGGCCCTGCCAACGTATCGACTATGTGTCGCATCAAGACTTCTGTGGGCCATGGCCGTGGTTCCCCTTGGTGGGAATCCTTGCCCTGGGGCCAGTGCCGGTTTGAGGCTTCGAGTATTCAGCGTTGAAGGCTCACCAGAACCAACCAAACAACCAACCAAACAAACAAACAAACAAAGAAACAATCAAAGAAACAAAGAAACAAACAAAACAAACAAACAAAACACACATGATGTGCAGGCTTCTCGCCGAATGATCTTTCCAGGGTCAGCTGGATGGCTGGTAAGGATTTGGGCAACATCCTTCCGAGCTTCTCTGGGGCTCCCTGCCACGGTGCAAACGTGGCTCCTGTACTGGTCGAACTCCTGCGGGAGCGGAGTTGCCAAAGATCTGCCTTTGGATTCTTTTCCACTCAGTCACTATGTTCAGCCGACATCCCAGCGCCAGCGTTTGGAAATCGGGAATGGGGGTCAAAGAGTTGCACTGCCTCACCCGTACCGAATCATGCCCAAGAGCTTGCCCCCCCCCAGTTGCGATCTACGAATCGCAAGCGGTAACTTCGCGGACCATAAACCCAAACTCGGGCAGGAGCCCCCGGTGACGTCATTTGCCGCGGCTTCGCAGTTAAGGAAGCTGACGCAGCATTGGGGATGCTTCAACTGCATTCCAGAGTGTGGCTTCGGGCCTCTGACTGACAAAGTGTACCTCTACATGCAACCCCCAGGCAATAAAGTTAAGGGGAGTCCCTGATGAAAAATCCCATTTTTTAAGGCCAAGTGATGCGTATTAGCTGAGGCCCGAATCAAAGAAAAAAATGCGTCCCAAGATGCACGTTGCAGTGCTTACAAAACCAGCGGCGCGAAAATGGCAGAAGACTTACACTGGCCTCCCATTGGTTCTCCAAACAACCCTTTGCAATGCAACAAGCGAGAAAGCTGATCTTCTGGGGCATCAACTGCAATAGGAAAATCAAGAGGTCAACACAAAAGGATGAACGGGGCCAAGACAGCACCCGGCTTGTGCCTGGCATCAGCTGGCAAGGAGCCCAATTTTGTCTAACTCCAAGCTCCTTTCAAATTTCAGGGACCCTACATCCCGACAAGACCATCCCCCAACCATTAGACCGCATTTGTCCTTTGGGTGGGGTCTTCGGGGAGGTAGAATGACCCTGAAGAAATGTCAGTTGTCGTTGTATTCGGATCCCTGTCATTTTCCCAAGAGAGTGGTTGAACCATCCGACCTACTTCCATGGCAGCCCCCCAACGCCCCGCGCAGTCACCTCGGGAGTCACGTGGAGCTTCCACTCGATGAGCTGGAGAAAGTGACTCTCAAGCGCGTTGACTTCTTTCGTTCGAACACCTCCAACCTGGCGAGAGAAGAGAAGCGGCCCACACCAAACAACAAAAGCCAGTTGCCCCAAGGCTCCCGATTTCTTGGGCCCTCAAAATGGCTTGTTTCCAAGGGCTGTGAGGGGTCCGAGTTCTTCATTGGAGGGCCCAGGGGCCGGCATTGGAGGGTCAGGAGCCTTAGGGTTGCCGCAAAATAAACAACAATGTTGTCGTTGTTGTTTTCCGATGTACAAAGTCCAGAAACTTCGCAGGCCGCTTGGGATTGGAACCCCACCCTGTGCCGTCCGGCCCAATTCGGCTTTGGACTGGTAGGGGCCCTGATCGAGTAATGGACATACGCCGCAAAAAGGAGCTGAGTCTGCCCAACACCCATCAATGAAAAGGAATTATTGATATGCGGCAACTATTTCTGTCAAGGAACCATCCGCACTTCTCACCCTTCAGGCTTTGATTGTGTCATTACAGTCAGACAGTCAGCCCAAATCCACGTAGGCTTAAGGAAAAGGCGCCCAGTGTCTCACCTGGGTAACCTGAGAAACAGTCAACATGTTGGCCAGTTCCACTCTTCCCAAGATAAGAACCACAAAGCACTGATAATGTCAAAAGCCCAGACTCGCGTTCCTTAGTTCATACCTTGTTAACCTGAACAACCAGCAAGAAACTGGAGAATTTGGACCAGGCAGTTGGGCACGTTTGCTGAAAGCCTACATCGCCTCCAAGTGGTCAACAAAACACGCCCCTCAACGCTCCTGTGCGCATCGGCTCTTGACCTCAACAAGACAGAGTTATCAGCGTCAATCGTCCAGGTGCAGGTGGCTACTTCAGCAAGAACATGATGGCTACCAGGCGCTCAACATGCCAAAGCAGCACGAACTTCACGGCAAAGAACTTCGGACAAGCACACACACATACTCCACGTACTTGAAACATGACATGCAGGTCGCAAGATTGCACCCGCCCTCCCGTTCTCACGCAATCAAGGGAGGGGCTTCCAAAATGGGCAGTACTTTGGTCCGCGAGCTTAAAGCGAAAGGAACTTCGAAGAACCTCCTCGAGGATTCCATACCTCCATCTCGGTTAAAGCAACCCATGCTGATCCCCCGGTGACATTTAGCTTGCCGCCGTAAAAATCGCTCAACCGAAAGCCAGGAAGTGGATGCCCGCCTTTGCATAGTAGGCATTGCTGTAATATACATCATCGAAGAATTTCACCGCCAGCATCACGCTGGTCACCAGCAGCCTGGCGAAAAAAGGGGTCTTTGGAGACCAGGATACCTCCAAAGGAGCCCTGCTTTTCTGAAGGGGAGGGGGGGCATACATTCTAGCGCAGACTGGAAAGACAGTCTCAAGTGAAAACGCCCCGAAAGACAACATAACCAGACAAGATGCTTGAAAGCAGAATAGGGATCCACTGAGCAACTGGCGATATCCCCCAAGGGTACACAAAGTGCCGACCAAACACCCCAATCTTCTACCGGCATAGCTCGCTTCATGCCGTTGCGCGGGGGTCACTCAGCTTGCCGGTAGGGAAATCGTCAAGCGACCCCAGTACTGCAGTTGTCCGTACTGCCCCCAAACCATCAGCCCACTGTTCGCCCCAAAACAGTCGCAATCCCAAACTGTTCAACAAGAAGGAAACCCGACCGACACCCCGAGAGGGCCGGCGCGCCTGTGGATATTCAGGCTGCAAATCGTGAAGTCTGGGTGCAGCTTCACGATTCTGTCAATGTACACCAGGCACAGCCTCGCGCCAAACTCTGACTCCAAACACGGCCTGAACCCTCCTGGCCGTCTCCAGCGGGGAAATGGAACCCACTCTTTGCGTGAGTTCCTTTCAGATTCCTTTGAAAGCAACCAAAAAGAGTACCTCAAACAAGACACTCCTTTTGTAGCTTATTCAGGGGAAACCTACTTGAAAAAGAAACCCATGGGTTCGGAACGAGGCAAGATCGATCCAAAGCGTGGTTGACATCCAGCCAACATCAAAGGCGGGTCGGTTCTCCCAAAACTTGGCCATCTGGGGCTACAAAAAATACATCTGACTCTGCCTGTTCCATATCTAGACCCTATCGGAGATTTGTTTGGAGACCCCAGAAACAAATTACCTTTCGTTCTTTGAGGTCACAAGTCTTTGATCCTCTCCAACCTGCAGCCGTCAAATATGCTACACGCTTGACCTAATGGATATGGGAATTCGGAGAGTTCCCCTCTGTACTGTCCCTTCAACCGTGAATTCCCTCCACATCCTGGAACCCGAAAATGGCATTGTCTCAAAACTGGGAAGCCAACAAAACCAACGGGTTTTCCTTTGACTTCCCGTTGCAAACACCGCAAGAAGGTGTGCTCAAAAAAAGACCTCTGCCAAAACTGACCATCGAAACTCCTCAAATGTTGACCGAACCTCATATAGTTAAAATGGGTCAAATTGTCCATTCATGCAAGACCCTGGACCAAGCAGTCGAGGCCTAGTCAGCCGCAAGTTTGGCTTGAATAAGGCTTATTCACCGCTGACCCTTGGAGTTGTCTTTCAAAGGAGGTAGGTAGGGTTCCTGGTGATAGCTTACCTCTAAAACCGGTCGTCCTGCTCATGTTCTGGCAATACCCGAAGGCTTTTCACAAAAGAGGCACGGTCGATGTTCGGGTGTCCCAACTGAGGTTTCACCCCTGTATACCCCATACCGTACCTTTTGTACAGCAGATGGAGAATATTGACCGTTGATCGAATTGATTGCTGCGTCGCCAAGGCGCACAAAGCATTCTCGGCTGCACTGAAAATACTTGGCGATCCTGCACCGCTTGCACATGCGAGCGCTTCTCCGCTGAGCAAAAGAGCACCAGGCGAAAGAAGGGCAATGGAACACACACCACCTGTGCTGAGATGTCTGTTATGAAAAAGACCATCCCGTTCCGGCTTCCAGAAAAGTGCTATTTCAGTAAAGCATGGGTAAACTATACAAAATCAAGGCTGAAATTGAGGAGTCTCAAGCAAGGTTTCTTCCTTATGGGGAGGACCAAGTACCAAGCCCTCTTTTTGAGGTCGCTATAATTCAGCCGGACAAATGAACCATTTGCCAGCACATGATGAACGCAAGCCTCTATGTGATCACTAGGAAACGTGATCCATCAAACAAAGCGGGGTTCTGTACATAAGGATCTTTGTGTATCCAAAGCTACGAGAAAGAGTCCATCCGCCGAAAGACACCTACTCGAGCGGCTTCATTTAAGATGTCTGGACAATGGGTGTGTGTCGTACGCGGCGAAATTTCTTCCCAGATCCCCTCGCCAAAACATCCCTCCGAGGAATCTTGGCAACCAGAAAAAAGGTGGTGTTTGCACCAGAAGGTAATGTTCAAAACAAACCGAGGGAAGCAACTCGGCCCTTCCATACTACGGTCCATCCGATCCGCTCCTGAAGAGATAATCGCGAATTGGCAACAGCGGAGGCCGCACGGAGTGGAACTTCGTGACCTCCAAAAAGCGCTTCGATTCCCCTGGTTACATCGAAAAAGGTGTCGCGCTGAAAAGCACAAAGCAACAGCCAAGCCCTCAAAATGCAGGGAATCCAGCCGGTTTAAGCCACGTTTGGCCCTTTTCTTCGGATAAGTCCAAACACTGTCCAAGGTTCGATTCCGAGGCTTGCCAGGGGTCGAAATCTCGAAAACATCTAGCAACCAAGGATCCAGCCCCAGGCTTGGGCGTGGCTTTGGGACCAATCTTGCGGCTTCTGAATCTCTTTGGAGTGAATGGCGCTTCGTACATTAGGCTCTTGGTGGAAATAGATCGCTTTCGGCTGCATCTTCTGTTCGCCAAGATGCGTCATCCTGATCCTCTCAGGAAAACCGGGCCACAAATGGGAAGAGGGCACTTGCCTTGCATGAAACGACAAACAAACTATATAGTATTTGGAGCAGGGTGCTTTTGGCAAATGGCTAGGTAGGGCCTAGCCCCATGTTTCCGACTCGCCCCAACAGAACTCGAGCCTTTGTGCCACTAGCTCGCCTCCCCCAAACCCTACACCCTGAGGCCTTCAAGTATTAGGAGCCCCTTGACTTGCATCCCCATTCAAGTGGAAGCTTCATACCCCAAGCTTAGTCCCCTCAGGGCCTTTAGGTGACCCTTTAGGTGAACGAACTCGGGATATCAAAAACTCCACTTAGACGTAGCCATGTCCTCTCGGCCCGGCACACGCTGCCCTGTCGCGGGTGGTCTCAGCGAGGACAGGTGTGTCAGAACCTCAGCCGGAAGCGGGATCCGGCCCACAAAGCCAATGGAAATCATCCCCCTTTGTTTCTTCAAGTTTCTTCACTTTTGCTGGAACCATCCCCCCTTTTACTCTTGAGCCATTCCCCTTTGTTTTCCCCCCATCCCCTTTCGCTTTTGTGGAACGATTCCTTCTTCGTTTTTTGAGCGGGGTATTTTGTGTTGGGTGATTTCTTTTCTGAGGCTGCAGGTCTTCGCTGCACCCCGACCATTTCCACGGTGACATCACTCCTTTCGAAAGGACCCGCAACGCCAAAGTGACGTCCCATCCATGAGGCGTGGCCCTATTTTGAGACAAACCCATTTGGGTCAACCTCAAATTTTGCCAGGTGTTGGTAGGGTTCCCCCCGAGGTAAATTTGGGTCGCCCGAGTCCGGGGTCGCCCACGTCGGCCAACGCATGGACAAAGGAGTTGCCCGCAGTGGCTACCTGGCAGCGTGGTTGCTGGTTCCATTTCAAAGTGGCGCCTGCTTTTGCTCCCTTTTTCCTTCTCAAACTGGTGGACCTCTTGGTTGAAATAAGGGAAACCAAAAGGAGCTGGTGCCTTGGATTGGTGGGTTGGTGTTCCGGGGGTGTACCAGGAGTTCACATCCAGATGCAGACATTCTCATAGGAGACTGCAAATGGTTGGCCCCCAATGCTACGCGTTTCGACAGACCAGCCGCCATTCTTATCAACCCTCCTCATGTGGATCGACAAATTCCACTTCGCACCAGTTAGGCGGTTCATCCCAGCATTCATAGGAACGTGTTAGTCTTTGCAACTGGCAGGATTTCGTCCAGCCACATCAAAGGGAAATACCACCCCTCTGACTTCAATAACCCCAAGAGCCTGCGGAAGTCGGAGGTCTCACAATGTGGGATTCACCTTGATGCCCCTCAAACACCCATCAAACCTGACCCTGAGACCCCATTCAATTGAAACTCACTTTGGCTTCCCACCATTCCTGAGCTTGCCAAACAGACCCCTATACGCCCCCCCCCAAGGAGCCCCATGCAACGCAAGGAGCTTTAAGCAGTACTCAGGTAAAATTAAGGCCCAATAAGGCCTCAACGGTTGAGGGTCTTTGGGGAGAGGGGTCCCCCTGCGGCTCAAGAAGTTAAACCCTGCTTCACACCGCTTCTGACACGAAAGAGAGCACATGTGCTACCTGCAAGGACCAGGGCGTGTATGCCCCAGCCTCCGTTTGGGTGTCGGTTTGAAAATAAGAAACCCACCCACACAAAAGGTTACGTTGCGGGGTGCATTGAGCTGCCGGGTTGAACCTTGACAAAGCTCATTGCAAACATCCCCGACGTGTTAAAAGTTCATCAATACAATCAAGTTTAAGGAACCCTTGAAACTTGAGCCACACGACAGCGTGCTGAAAAATCAACTCACTCCCAAAGAGTACGAGGCTTGTTAATTCTACCCACAAGTCCTTAACTGCGGCTAAAAATGTGTGTAAGCCTTGCCCCGGTTTCGAAACCGCAATCGTTTTCGGCCTGCTGGCCAGGATCCTCATAGGGAGGCTCCTCCTCTTGCTCATCTTCCATCGCCTCTAAGACGCCTCGATCGATTTGCGTCTCCGGAAAATGGCCCTGTGAGGCCAACTAAAAATGAACAACTCATGCACGGACGGGGTTGTCAGAAATAGGCTTCGCCCACTTTTGGAACCCTGGTTTCATGTTCCACCCTTGATATGTTGACAACTCGTGCTCAAACTGCGAAATTTGCTTCTTCCCACTAACATCTGCACTAACATGCAGTGACTATACTATAATTCAATTACCCGCCCGGGAAAAGGGACACATGGGGTGAGCTCTTTTCCCCGAATGGAACATGGAAAATCCACCAGGTCTCCCCCACTCTCACTGACAACTTGCCGGGCTGGGCCCTGCTGTGTTCTGCCCAAGCCTAATCAATATTCGGGGGGCCAAATCAACCAAGAATCAACTCTCTTCCTGGGAACTCGTTCCCAGTGGTTCGGCCAATCCAAATGAGCTCAACTGAAACAATTTTGGCCACGGAATCGCAAGTTGCTCAATTTCTTCCAGTTCCCGACAAATCGACTCTGCCAGCCCAGCCCGGGCGCCCTGAAGTTTCTGAGGTGCTACCACCCGGCCGACCTCCAATGGATAAGGACTCCCTGGAAAATGAAGGGGTCCCCAAAATTGGCTTGGAACACTCTTGATTTCCCTTTTTGCTCCAACCTGACAAAAGATACGCCCCAGAAAATGCGGTGTAGGGCACAGACACAGAGGGCCTTCCTTCGGCCACCCTGGTGTCTTTGGAGTGTCCGGGCGAAAGCAGGGCCCCGCGCCCGCGCGCCGACGTGATCGGCGCGGCCTCACGTGCCCCGCTGCCTCGAGTCTGTGCAAAACTCGGGTGAGCCAGTGAGGTGGTTCTGTGCAATAGCCAGTGAAGCTGGGCGATGGCAATATGTCTTCTGGCAGTTTGTGGTTCACTTGGAATTATCAGGAGGATTGTACTAAATCAAGCTTGTTCCAGTCGAAGGAGACTATCATTTTGGGGGTGTACTGTCCTTCGAATTCATCCGAAGCCAAAATCAACCTCCCCCAACCACCTACAGGAAATGGGTCTTGAGACCATGCACAAATCCCGAAATGGACCGTGAAAAAAGGGTGACCGCTAGTGGTCAAAAGTGCGAACCAAGTTGTAAGTCTTTTTGTAGGGTTGGTTTTAAAGGAAAACTAAAAAAGAACAAATCATTTTGGGGTTCCCGTATTTGAGACAAACCCAATAGCACACTTAGGAGACTTGTTAGCTCGGGATATTCGCCACTAGCCAAGTGCGGCAAAAACCCGCACTTCAAGAAAAAGCCAAGGGAGCTGGGGTTCTGTGACCCATTCCGGATACTTTGGTGAGCGTACTCCTCTGTGGTTTCCTGACAACAGACCCTCTCAAACTCCCAAGGCCATTCCCAACCGCAGGTTTCACTTGGCCTGTGGCCTTCGCACTGTTCCAATTGCAGCGGATCGTTCGGAAAGTGGATTCTGCCATTCCCGACTCTCAACGCCTTGGCCTTGGGACAACCTCCGATCATAGCTGAACTGAGAGTTCAACACATTGACGTTTGATTCTACCCACATGGTTATACAGGTGTATATTGGCTCTCACTTTCCGAGCGGATGGGCCAACAAAAAGTCCAACGTTTTGTTGTCCACCAAAATGGCTTGAATGTCCAGGAACTTAGGGAGTGAGGTTGACCTGTCTACCCACATGGTTATAAAGGTTTATATACTTCATGTAGGCCTTGTGACCTTTATAAAGCCAGGTGCCGCTTGTTCTAGCTTGTGGCTTCAGTTTGGAAGGCTAGGTTCTCAGCAGGGAATGAGCGAATGATCCTTATAAACCATCCTCCATGGCTTGGTTGAAAAACATCCGGGCCATTCCCTTGGCACAAGCAAATTCATCGGCCAGAGGTGGTTGTTCATCCTATCCGAAAAGTGGGTTGTCAAGGGCTACACCGGGCAGTGTGCTATCTCCTGGGCCCAGTTTCCGGGCCCCGCGCCCATGGGGTAGCGTGGAGGGAAAATAAGGCAGACTCGAGCCGAGACGGCAACATACAAACCAATCTACAATAAGGGCTTCAATCATTCGGGTTTAGGGTTGCAGAAAGTACTATTGAGCCAAATCTCACGATAGCAGAGCAATGTGTGTGTGTGAGTCATGCTCTGATCAAAACTCCGGGCACGGTCGTGGCTCCCTTCATGGCCACAACCCGTTGTGTCGATTCCCCTACCAAAGGGTTGATTACTAAATCAAAGTAGGCGAATTGTGCTGACTTACAAACCTGAAATAAGACACCCCAACAAAGAAAACTTAACATGGCTGAGGTCCCATGGTGAGTTCGCCAAAGTATGCCCAGACATTTGCTCTTTGGCATTTCGTCGGTCGACAAGTCCTGGCAAAGGATGTGGTGTTGAGTCACAATCTAAGTCCAAGGGATTGTACCCACAGGCAAAGAATGAGACGAGTCTCTGCACCGAATGGCAAGGAATGGCAAGGGAACTATCCCGAACGTCAATGGTCAATTTTGGATTCGGAGGAATCCAAACCACCCCGAACCTGGCGTGTGGTCTTCCTAAGCCGCAAGACAGCCAGGTCTTAGGCCATAGCCGCGTTCGTAATCACAAGATTCTTGCCACCCCCTCATGAAATATGGGTGGACACACGGTTGCTTTTTTGCTCTCGCCCCATTGGGGGGACAGAACCTAAACAGAGTCTTAACTTAAGCCCCCTGGAATAAATACTAATATGTCCAGAAGTGATAAATTCCCATTAAACCAAAAAAGAGGGAAAATATCAAATATTGCTAAACAAATGGAAGTTAACCTTTTGGTAAGCATTTGACTAAGAATGGACCGGCCGCTGCCACTGTTGCAAGCCACGCTAAGCTGCAGTTGGCTCCGAAAGTCAAATCACTTCTGTACTGCATCATGGTGCGTGGCTGGCTCACTTGCAGTGTTTTTTTTAATGCATATCTATACACACATACTGTTGGACTTGTAGTCTATATATATATATATATATGCATATATATATATATATGTACAAATATTATGTATGTGTTGGGAACAGGGGCGCAGCGCCTGGAAGCCGGTGCGCCGAACGGCGCGCAACGACATTTTTTCGACGCCTGGGGCAGACCGAAGATACGCAGCCTTTGGCCGCAAGGGATTGACGGATCAAAAGGACGCTGGGCGACCAGCCTTCGCGGGCCCCAGGTTTGCATGGCCCCTCGATGGATCTCGGCCTCTTGGGCCGTCCCAAGTCACATCCCCCGACTCACTCCGTCCCCATGGGCAGGCAAAACACAAAACCATGACGCGAGATCGGGCTAAACGCCCAACTCGAAATGTCTCAGGTTCGAAAGTCAAGCAGTCGGGATGTGTTGCGGGAGGGGGCCAGGACAAAAATTTTACATTGCACAGCCTTTCGCACAGCTCCGTCCTCTTGACAGAGGAGCCTCAAAAAGTTGCAACAGAGGCTGGGCTTTGTTGCCCGTCGAGCAAAGAAAAGGCACCACAAGCACTATCTTAGCAGAAATATGCCACTACACATAGCGGTTCCGTACAGGTCAGCTGTCACAAAGCTCCATGTCTTGCAACGACGGACGTCCAACCCTAGCTCTCGAAACTGTCTCATGTCCGTGTCAGTTCGTCCAAGAACTGAATCCTTGAGCGACGACCGACAACGATCAAAGGCGTCGGACATGTCTTGGCCCGAGCTAATTCGGGGCCGCAACTTGCAGAAGAGATGCCGGCAGAACTGAGTGTTGGAAGCATGCACTGATTACTGTGTCTTTTGAATGTGGTTTGAAGGGACCTAGTTGAATGTAACTTGAAAGAAACCAAAATAGAAACACAATTAGGGAGCTCCTTCACTTTTCAGGGAGAGCTCATGGTTTGTGCGAATACTCCCCAAAAAGTACCTACAGAGTGTGCAATCGAGCTGCGCTTTTATGCCTGCCGAGCTAGCTCTGACATGTGCTATAAGAACTGGCTTGGCCCCCTCCAGATCTGCTTCCCCCGCCGAGGAACATACAAAGAAACGTGAATCTTGACAGCATGCGCAAGGCAACACAATGGCCTAACACAGGGAATAAACAAGTGCCGATGCCCTTCCGTCTTTGAGATGCTCGTCACGGGACCCTTTGGTGGTTATAGCACGCTCGGATGTTTGCTTCCATCAACCATTGTTCTTGCTGCTTCTCACCAGGGAATGAGGGAACGACCCTGAGAAAAACCATCCCCTATGGTTTCCTTTAAGGGGACCGCTTCATTCCCCCAACACCCTGGATACTGAGCACCAACGATCAAATAAACCTAAATAACCAAGCTTTATCTGGAAATAGGCTAGAAGAGAGTGATTTCCCAGAAGGCGTAATCCACGATGTAATAGGAACACCCTTGAAACAAACGGGGCTCTGCGCACATTGGCTTCTCTAACACTATCCGAATGCAAGGGCATCCATCGGGCGACCCAAGATTTCACTTGGGCCGAATGCCCATCTGCCGGCGCCGACCCGGCGCAATCTCGTTCCGCTAGCAGCGAGATGCAGACTGTTGGCTGTCAGCCATCGGATTCCTCTGGCGCGGCACCAATGAAAGCAGATCTGACAACTCTGGAGTGCAACCCAAATAGGGGGAATGGGTGTTCTCCTTGTTTAAGGTTGGACCCCCCAAAATGGTGGGTGTCCTCTTGGTTTGCCTTTAGAAGAACCAAAAAGAGGGCACCCTGAAAAAAAGACACACCCACATCCATCTGCAGCTGTATTCATAGACCTGCACACCGGCATAGAAGCAAAACTGGTCAGCTCTGGATGTCCAGAACAAAACTAAAGGCTGGGGGTTCCCAGTTCTTTGCTCAGGAGGGCATCCACTGAAATCTGTAGATTACACGGCGGTGTCCTAGACTTGCAAGGGAAACCAACAGTTGCAACCTCGCATCTGGGGTTTGGGACTCCCCATTTTGAGACAAACCTCCCCTTTCTCTTTTCGTCACTCGTGCCCGCGCCACGGGAAAGGGACGGTTTTGTCGAGGCTTGCTCTGTACAGTTGATGCCAGGTGCTCCCATGAGCCATCAGCCGGGCTCCAGTTCGCAAGCCGACGAGGAAGCGCCGTGAGCAATGTGACCAAGATGTGGTGAATGGTTGAGGGCTCTTCAAAGGTCAAGTGCATGGCTCTGTCTTTGTTTGGTACCCCTTGTTAGTTGGCATTAAAGGGAAACCAAAAGGACGCCCACCATTTTGTGGGCACGCTCAAAAAAGACACACCCGTATGGCTCAGTGAACCCATGTTGCTTTTGTGCGTCGGCTGGTTCTTCTTCTTACAAATCGCAGGGTATGCAGGAAACATGACACACGCGCACACACAAGCAAATATACCTCACCAACCCAAAGTCGGGGGGTCCGTGTGCAAGGAACCTTCACGGCTGTCGCAGTTGACCAGGTTTCCTTATTCACTACAGCCTACCCAAATCCGCTCCCACAGCCAAGGGTTACTTCAAAATTTCAAAATCCTTGGTATTGTTGCAAACAAGAACGTGTTTTTGCAGCCCCCTACTAAAAATGAACAGAACCACCAAAAACAACCAAAACAAAAAACTTGCAAGAACAGTCAAGGGTTAGTTAGTTTGCGTTAACGACAATTCCTTTGCAACCTCGGCTTACGGCGTTCCTCAAAATGCCACCGGCGGAAGCGTGCTTCCAGGCTTCTGTGCGCCGAAGTTCGGAAATTAAGGCCAGACCGGCAATAAATAACCTCAAGCCCGGAAGCATGCCGGCCTTGAAAGAGGAGTGGCGCAAACAAACTGTGCAACACCACCTTTTTGAGGTGAAAACTCCGCGGTGTGGCGTGAGAAAACTCCATGCAACCAATTCCTGCCATTCTGCTTAAAACCGGAGGCATAATGAGTGTCCATCTGTCATGTTGCAGAAGGTGCAAATCATGCCTCTAGTGCTGGAAGAGTCAGTCTGCAGTCGCCTCAGCGCGTGGTCTCTGCAAAAGCTCTTCTGGCGCAACCAAAATAACAGCGCCGCAAGCAACCCCAACTGCTCAAGCCTATATGTTACTACGCGACTCTTATTTGACTTTAAAGGTAGGCGGAGGGGGGGCAGCCCAGCATAGACTCCCAACTTGACGCTCACGTCTGTCAAGCCCGCTTTCCTTCCCTAATGGAGTGCTTTCTTCTGGCAAGCAGCCTTCTCCAAATGCCATGTGGGCATGTGCCTATCTGAGGCGTCTCACTTGCCCAGCGCAAGAAAAAAAGCCCGGAAAGGGCTCGAAGGGGCCCTTTGAAAGAGCCGGCCGAACAGGTATTTAAAGAGTAGTCTGTATTCATTAGCCAAGGGTACTCGGCGGGGTCGGGAATCTAAGGGACTCGCAAGTGGCCAAGTGGCTTGTAACTTCGGGGTGACTAAGCACGCCGATGCCCCTATAAGACACCTTCAAAGTGCTTGGAAACCCTCTTCAGGGAGTCCCTGCATTTCCCTAAACCTTGAACAACCAACAAACTGTGTGTGTGCGCGGGTTACAAGCAGGTTGCAAGAGGGCCACGATCGAGCACATCTCAGCCGTGTTGTTTGGCTTATAGGTTGCCATGTATGATACAGGTCTGCACTGGGACGTGTTCGCGAGCTCACCAATGTGAGGGTAATATAAGAGACATCTCCTGGGCCTTTCGGATTTGGGAATACAAACTTGCGCTGGAATCCAACGCGCCGGGTTCAAAGGGCCCCCTCGCACGGCAGGCTTGCCCCAGATGGTGAGTAATTAGTTCCCATGGCCTACATGGCTATCGCCAATTGAGGCATTTAACAGTGGGTTATCAACTAGGTGCCAAGCATCCCGGACCCTCCCAACAATTTGAGGCTCAGCAAGCCTTATGAAGACAAGACAAGTTGCCAACCAGCGCCAACTAAATCATGTCTAAAGCTTGACTCTAACGTGGGACGCCCCGGACCTCTTCTGTGTCACCCTGGGGTTACATTTCTCTCCCAAAGGTCAACACAACATGGAAACCCATCCGGGGTACGGACAAGGAGATTCTCTCCACATGTGTTGTTTTTTTGTTTTGTTTTTTTTAAGTTTCTATTTGCCTACATTTGGGTACCACCAGTGGGGTGAGTGTAAGCAACTGCATGACGTGTTTTGGCTTAAGCCCACTTCAAGCCAAATGAAGGCAAATGAGGCCTAGAAGAGACGGTGCCTTCCCAACCAACACTTGCAGAGGCAACGGACAGCACTGCCAGTTGTCTTCAGTTATTGGGCTGGGGGGATTGTCGATAGACATATATTGCCAGTAATCGGTGCTTGTGTTGGGGTGCACCCGTTTAATTCAAATTACAAGATGCGGATTCAGGCGAAGGCGAAGGGGACCCTGGTTGGTTAGCAACCGCAAAAAGTGCGTGTAGGATTTTGTTGAGGCCTGGTGCCACTACTATTTTTGGGCCCCTATTTTGGACGGATGAGACAAGCGTCAGGGACACCTTATGGTTCATACCCCAGCGCCGCTTAGAGGGTGAACTCCAATTGGGGTCATGTAGCGCTTCCCTGTTTTCAGTTGGAATGGAAGGGCAAGAAGCTGTATCATAAAAGCGAGTCGTTTCCTCCAAGTAGAATGTTTCCTTGTGGTCTTCCTTTAAAACTCAAGCCTATCCAGGGCGCATACTGCCAGGCTCTACTCTCGGTCCTCTGCCAAGCCCATCTCCACCAGCAAGCGCTGACCGTGGCGAGTCCTGTGGTCCAAGCGTCTGGAAAAACCTTAGATTTCTTTTCTACTGGCCTTTGGCCCTGTTTCAACTATTGGGTGAAGCTGCCTTTGCGGTTCCCGTCCAGCGGACCGGGTGCCCGTTGGAACATGTTGTCCAACCCTGGTGTTAAGGGACCCGATGCCCTTCGCGCTTTGCTAAAGGTCCTTGAGGGGCTGCGAAGGCCTTTGGCAACTATGGCAACTTGTTTCGCGAGGCCCTTGGGCCGCAAGACCGTGGTAAATGGCATGCCGGATATGCCAACCAAACCACGGGACAAGGACAGGAGGGAATCATGAGATCTGTAAGCCTTGCCCAGGCCTCAACACTTCCCAGATCTCCAGCGTTAAGCCCAATCAAAACACCAATGCCTCAGGACACTCCAAGGCCAAATGCCTTCGCCATGAGAGGTTCAGTTCTTGGTGGTACTGGGTCCATTGATCTCTGGTTTACAGGAAGACCACCCTCAAACATATGTGGCTCTGGTAAGTCGGCTCCGGGCAAATTGATAGCGCTTCCTTTGCCATCTGTGCTGCCCCAGTCCTCTGGAAATCGTTGGACGAGGCCTGCGGGCGTTGCTTCCAACATGTCCAGCTGGTCCCAATGGTGCTGCATCATATTGTTGTCATTTGGCAACTCTGTATTCAGCGATAGCGGTTGTTTTTCTTTGAGGGTGCCCCCGTGTTGGTTGGTTTTAAAGGGAAACACCCATTTTGGGGGGTCCAAGTCCCAAGCAAAAACACACCCATATCTAAGGTACCACAACAGGCACGAGGAAAGTAGGTCCCCGGATTCGATGTGTCAACGCTTCCCCACCAAAGGAAAAGAAAACACGCAGCACAACATGCATACATCCAACTCCAAAACATGCAAAAGCCCAAAAGAAACAAAACAACAATGCCAATGTTCCCAGACTCTCGGGATTTGGGCTGGAGTTTCTGCTTCTTGTTTTTGGGGCTTGTGCAGGTTTCAGGGCTCCAAGCTGCAAAAATCATTGTTTGTCCGATGTGTTTTGCGCCGTCTATGTGTACACAAACAAAAACAAAAACCGGTGTTGTCAAACAAAGACATACTCGAAAAATCAGATAAAATGTTCTTACAATCCTCGAAAGGGGGGAGGGGTGACTATATGTAGTTATGTATATATATATATAGTATGTTGTATAAGGCAGCACAGCGACTGAGGATGGGTGGGCAGCCCCTGACGAATGGAAAAGGTTGGGGGTCCCTTCTTTGAATCTAGAGACATCATCGCAACCCACCCCCCTTCCCCTCATCACCCTCAAACATCCAAGACTCTGGTTAGGCTGGGATCCTATGTCCCTATGCCATCCCACTGACAAAAAGACCTGGGATCAACAGGCAAGCGCTCGAAGGCTCGTCCTTGTGCAACACCTGGGCTCCTTCCAAAAGGAACCCTATCGTGCAAGGGGGGCGCCTGAGGTGGCCCCTACACCTAGCAAAGGCTTTGGCCGGTGTGACTCGTTATACACAAGACATGGTCCAACTGTCCAACCCGCTTGTGCAAGGCAGGTTGTGCATTTGCTACTTTGGAAGCATCCATTGCCACTTTTAAGCGGTTCATGAAAGGAACAAATGTCAAAATAACCCTTGTCATTTTCACGTTCTTCATGGCAAGGCCCCAAAAACAAAGGAGGGACTTGCATGCGCCGCTAAGGAATCCTGGGGCAAACCCTGGGGAAGCTTGGGCTTACATCATTTCAGGGATGCAAAGCTCGTTGTTCTCCCAAGATCTTGAGATCCAACAAGCCCCGCGCACCTGAATCCTGAAAAGCGCTTCTTTGCCCGTCACTCGCTCGTCCTGCGCGCCAAATGCGAGCCAAAGGCGCTCCTTCAAAGGCCAAGCCTCTGGGTCAAGCAGTCATTTGTTTCCTAAACGCCATTGGGTTGAAGGCGCCACTAAACAGCAAATCGTTCACTCATGACCATGTCCCTTTGCACCAACAGGGGAAGCGAAGAATGTCTTTAGCAAATTGGACGTACCGGGCTTTCCCAGTGACCGGCGCTTTCGGTGGTCGACCCCACACTCCTCGCTCAGCGGTTCTGTCCTTTACCAGTTCAATCATCCAGTGACAACTTCCCATCGTAGAGAGTGGAACAATGGTTGGAATCAACTCTTCTATCGTAAGCAACAGCCCCAAGATCCTTCTTGTGGCTGAGCAGAACCTGATAAGCATGATGTTTAAGTGAACAAGACCCAAACACTCCATGCAGGTGTGCCAAGAACGGCAGTTGGTACATGTTCCAGACATGAAGCCTGTGGGGTGGGGTTTGCTTTTAAGGGAACCACCAAACGGAAACCAACCATGTAAAAAGAAGGCTTCCATTTTGAGAGTATCCCATAAGCGCAAGAAAAGAAAGATGCAAATATATTCAGACCAACCCCTTCCGAGGCAATTTATGCCCTCGACCTTGACGCGCTCGACGCGCGAATCCTGCAAGAGGCTCTTGGCCACGTAGCACCCGAATTGGGACCGCGCCAGGTCTACGATGACCTCCGTGCGGCCCAGCTGCGCCAGCAAGGCGTGTTGATCCTCTAGGCAGCCCGAGTTGGATGGACAGGTCATCCATTTCGCACCAACGAAATGACACCATGGGAAGGAAACCATAAGGCTTGTTGGTATTTACGTTGGGGAATCGCATCATTCCGTTGGGTTTCTGAAAGGTGGTGCGAAATGGATTTCGCAACCATCCACGGCACGGATGACGGGTTTCAGGAGGCTCCGGTTGATAGGGAGGGTTCAGGTCCAAATTCGCCAAGTGCGTAAGTTGTAACGGTAGCCGTTCGGGTATAACCCACTTATAAGCGTTCAGTGGAGCTAACCCTGTTATTAGTGAGCTAGAACCCAGGTGGCTATCCACCTACTCCTGGCCGAACATGCGGACTTGGTCTTTTGGTTAGCCCCCCCGTCGGGTTGGTCGAACGAAACCAATGCGAAACTACCCGTTTCCCAGTTTTAAGCATTGCTGGTCCTCATTTGATGACTTTATGGCCAAAAGGGAGCCAACCGATTTTGGGAACCCGAACTCTGAGACAAACACATGTTGCGATCCAAGGCGGGGAGATCTTACACTCAAGTTTGAATCTGAAGGGTACATTTCCGGAATCGCCCCTGGCAAAACTCCTCGTGGGAGTGATGGCTATAGTCCCCGTAGCAGAAGCCAACCCCCAAAGCACATAACAAAACTTTTATTGTGGCACATGTGGCATAATTTGCCGTGCTGTGATTCACTGGCCCTGCCTCACTGAGTCTGTCATATCAGGTGAATGCTCCAAACTGGTTTGTCGGCTTCCCTTTAGGAAAGGTGTCACCTCCAGTCAAACCCACAAGAAAACTACTCCAAACCAAAAACAACACACCTATACGCCAACCGTTCCCCTTCTGCCGGTCACCTGTCAACTACCCCCCTTTTGCAGAGGTGAATGTGAACCTGGGAATACCTCCCACCCCCCCTCCCCCGGTCCCCGCGCTCCTGGGGCGCGCAATAGGTCAAAGCCTTCTCCACCAAATAGCTGGCGTTCCGGTGCTTGGCGAAGCTGAGCAGGTCAGACTTCAGAACATCCGCCACCACCTGCCGAAACCTAACCCAGACCTAGCCAGACCTAGAGAAAAAGCCAAAATAGGGGTACCCCGGAAAAGTCATGACTTTCCTTGTGGCTTCACTTCAAGGCGTGCTCTCAGAAAATGACACCCAGTTGGATGGGTGGAAATTGAAATGGGGGACTCGGCTCCCGTGTGGGTGATTTTCGAACCCTTGGTCTCTCGTGTGGTTTTGCCTTCAAAAGCAAGTGCCATGTTCTATGGGTGATGCTCCCTGGACCTTCTTAAGTCCCCCCCCCCCCTCCAAACCGGGGAGGCCGAAGCCGGGCCGAGAAAAAGCTTCGGTCGTCGCCTTGCGGTGCCTCTCGTGGCCGTGCTCCAGCACGCTCTGCACCACGTGGTGCCCGAAGTTGTGGCGGCAAAGGTCCTGTCGAATCCGGCGCCGGCTGGGAATGAAATATTTTCACATGGAAAGCGGTCAGCCCTTTCTGAGTGTTTAAGTTTCATTACATATGACTATTGGATGTCGCTTTAGAGGGCATTCCCTTGAAGTATCGCGGAGAGTGGCCCTAAGTAGTCGTGGCTGCTCCAGCCACCTTTCCAAACACACTGCGCCTCACTGTGCATTTCCCAAGTGGCTTGGTCTTTTGCTCAGGACCAAGATGTTCTGTTGACTTGCACCGCAATTCTGTTGATTCCCAACAACCGAACAGGGGTGGTCGACGCCCAAAAAGAGTCTTTGGGTTTTGGGGGGCTGCAAGGAACACTTAGTAGCTTGCTCCTTTTCCAGCTTCACTTGGCTGATGGTTTGTGAGTCCCTTTCTACACGTCACTTCCCCTTCTGCCAGGAAAAATGTGGCACCCCATAAGCCAGTCGAAAGCTTGCCACGGGAAGACCCATGGACAAAAGCACTGGGACAGGCATCGTGGAAAATGCGAAGGCCCTCTTCTGCCAATGCACAAAGTGGGTTGAGTCATTTCCTATGACCGTGAAATGTAATTTTGAAGATGACTCCCCGAAGGGAATCACAGAAAGTGGCAGCCCAAACTTGCACATTTCCCCCCAGACATTGATGTCCTTGTGGGCTTCCCGCAAAAACGAAGCACAAAACCATTTAGAACACCTGACTAAACTTGGAGTCTTGCCCTCACAAGGCTCAGCTTTGGTTTCCCCAAACCCGGTTTTGCCTCGCATTCCTCCAAAAGCTCATCGATGAGCTGGAGCGTGAGGTCACGCTGACCGCAGAACCTCAGCTCACATCCAGGTCGTGAAGCTCGTCAATCAGCACAAGTCCCAGATCCTTTCAAATTTTGCAGTCTCTTTGGTGGCACTTGGCCCCAAATTCGCTTGTGTGTGCGAATCTTGATTGAGAACGGAGATGGCCCTTTGGACATCATTTATTTGGGGACCTATGCCCACGATGCCTTGTCTCGGGACAAGTTTGGCATCCCAAGAGGAATCAGATTCCACTTGCGGGAATCTGAAATTTATTTCAGGTTGAAAAAGAAAAGCGCCAATCCTCAGATCTGGTGGAAGGTCCCCAATATTGCCTGTCCATGCCTGTGACCCTATCTTCACGCCTTCCCTCAAAAACATTTAGGTGCACTTTCTCTGGCATCACTGTGGGAATCTTCTGGTTTGGACACAGGACTTTCCGAAGGAAACCCCAAGGAGAGACCCAAAGACGCCTCACGAGGCTATCCCCACTTCATCTTCCCAACGGAGTGAGCTGTGTGCTTGGTGGCTAACCCTGGCAATCAGCCTTCTCCTGGTACTGTTTCGGGCTTGCCTCAGTTCGAAAGTGGTTCGATTCACCTGGGTTGAATCCACAAAAGCCGCAGCTCTGGAGCAGGATGGGTTGGTATTGTCAAAAATAGATTCACTCAAACTGATCAGGGGCCAGTTATTTGCCAGATTTGAACTAATCTTGGGGTCACCACTTCTATGGCTCAGTTGCACAGGTTATGAATCTATATCCGGGGCACCCCGACTTTTAGGACCTGCTCAAGGTCTTTTGCTCAAGGTCATTTTCAGCACCTTACCAACTCTCAAATCAAATCTAGGCCAGGCCATGCCAAGATACTCCAAGAGGCGGCAGAAAATGCCTGGGCTGGGCTGGGGGGTGCAAGGGGGGGGGGGCTGGGATTGGGCTGTGGAATCAACCCCCACCAAAAAGAAGCCTTACAAATCGAAACCAAAAAGTGAGCAACCAAAAGGTGCTGTTGAACTCTTGGGTGACCCGCGGTGGGTTCTGACAAGTGGGTGCTTCGCGGAGGTTGTACACATGATTGTCCTTTGGCGCAAGCGATCGGAACCCGCTAAGCCCGTTGACTGGGTCCCCTGGTTACTCTTCTGCAGAGTATCACAGAACGGGGGGGGGGGACTATTGGAGCACAGATTTCGGGCAGTGACTAGTGTCCCTATGGAATTGGCTCCAAATGAGGAAACAACCCTGAACTGGAACAAACGCGGAGAATCGAGCCATGAAAAAAAAACAAATGCACTGCACAGTTCCCTTGTTGATCAAGGCAACCAAACGCCCAAAAGTGGGGAGCCCGCCATTTTGCAGGGACTTGACAAGATCTCTCCCCAACTGGGGTTCTCAATTTCTGGGTGCGTATGAGTCAAAGTTTGAACCCTCACCTTGAAAGCTCACTCCCAATATGAGTTAGCCTAGTGACCTGCCTAGCAACCCAAGTCAATCCTGGATTGATAAATGTGATCCGTTATCTGTCCTGGCTAAAACTAGACGGCTTTGGCTTGACTGGCCTTGCAAAGGAGAGCGACGGGCGCAAGAAGCACAAACAAGGCCCGTATCAGGTGTTCTGTTCAAAAAAACTAAGGCCAAGCAAAAGATATGTTGGCCCTCTCCCAAAAAGAAGAACAACATAAGCAACAATAAAAAACAAATGCAAACTCAATTGGCAAGCAATCAGGAAACACACACACAAATCAAAACACCTCCTAGAATCAAACAAGACAAACAGACAAAAACTGGCGGCCACAAAATGCAAGCTAAATAGAGTGTCAACACAAAACAAGGCCCAAACTGTTGGTACGCAGGAGGAAGGCAAGAACTTGCATCGGTGGTAGTTCTCGTCGCTTCCAAAAAACATCCATCGATCAAACAATAATGAAACAACATATAAGGAAAACCGAGCAGGGGCAAACAAACAAAGAAGCGAACAAGCAAAACTAAGGCGCACACACACACACACACAAAAAAAGAATCACACAAATGTAATGTAATTCTAACAGCAAAACAAATCAAACAAATCAAACCATCAAACAAACAAACTAAGCAAACCAACCAACCGAACAACCAACAACATGTACACAACACAGCAAAAATACAACACAAGTAAGGATACAAGAACCCAAACACAGCACCAACATCATGTCGATGTTGCCAACCGACCCAACCAGCCAGCCATCCAGCTAAACAAAACAAAATCAGACACCTCAACTCAAGACATGTCAAACACAAACAGAAGACTAGGAAAAGCGGAAAAGAAGAACCACTCGGAAGCTTACCCCAAAGAGCCAAGTAGAAGAACGGCTTACCTCAAGCCGCGGCGCGGCAGGCGTAGCGGTGCCTGGCCAGGCGAGCACAGGAGCCCAGCAGCTCCCGGGCCACGAAGCTGGAGGCGGCGAAGGTCAGGGAGCTCACCACCTGACAGCTCAGCCCATTTTGGGGTAGGTGATTGGATCCTTTTTTTTAGGGGACTTCCATTTTGGGTCTATTTTGGTGGGGATTGGGATGTTGACTGGGCGTACGATTTGGATTTTGACCCACGGCCAGCTCAGCTTGGGGGGAAGGGGTGGGTACCAAGCCAACCGACCTGAGCTACCCAACCCAACCAAGTCGCCCAACCCTGCAAATTCGGGTGGGTTGGGCTTGCAGGTCGGGTTGGGTTGGGCGGGGTGGGGAGGAGTAGACATGAAGTCTAGCATGAACGGAAGGTTGGAGGCGTAACAAGTAAGGTTATCGACCGTGTCTCATCATGTGGTTGCGCATAGCAACCTACTGCTTCTTTTGGAATAGAGGCTTGCTGGAGGAAGAAAGGCGGGCTGTTGCCCAGAAACGATCTGTTAAATCCAAATGCTAGCAGTCCTTTGAGGAGTGCTGCCCGGCGAGCCCTGGACGCTTCCAGAGACGTGAGTCTGCTGTCTGGCGCGTCCGTGATGTTCTTGTCTGCTGTAGCATCGACTTCGGCTGCGTTGGTTGTTACATCAAAGGGGCGCTTCTTGGAGAGGTCCTGGAACTGCGAGTGGAGGTATCGCACTTGGTGGTTCTGGAGGAAGCCTCGTTGTCCCTGGCTTCTTGAGACTTCTGCAACTCTCAAGATGGGTCCAATCCATCTATTCTATCTCCATTTCAATCAGAAGGTTCTGGAAGTCCTGGTACATTTGATTGTTTTCTGGAGAAACTGGCACAATTTGGTGGCCCGGGGTCAGAGACTTGCTCCTCCCGACAGAGTTCTGCCTTCGCAGGTGTTGTGTCCGTTGAGCAAAATGCTTTGCAAGGACAAAAGGTTGGGCTGGGCTTGCGCCGAATGCCTTCATGGCTTGAATGATGATACTTTTGAATGAATCCAAACCTGTTGAACGAATGGCTTGCTTTTGGGAATTGAGGCAAGATTCAGGAGAGTTAAGCATCTGAAACGGATGCAAAAGGACATGTGAATCACTCTTTGCCGTTTGGAGTTGTACATGGCGTGCTTTGGTCCGGAAGGAGGTTAAGGCCTTGCTGAGGCGGGTCAAAGGGTAAATCTTTGTGTACATAGCACCGGGGCCAAATGCTTCCATACATCATTATCTTCTGAACATGCCCTAAAATGGCATAAAGTACCACACAACCCCATTCTGAAAGTATGTCCTCCCAATTGTTGAGTGTGACATGCTTGGGGTGGCTCCAAAAGAAGTCCGCTTCCCTCCAATTCTTGGATTCACGGTTTAGAGGCTAAGGAGTGGTTTATTACAAAAACCAGGGCTACATACAGTGAATCCGCAAACCAACAATCCAAACCACCAACTTAATTTGTGCCTTACTTGCGGAATGTCCAAAGCAAAAGACCCCCTCAAAGAAACGGCCTTTCAATTGAGTTCCTGCAAAATGGGCCCAAAAAATGTGTGTTTACATCGTGGACGTAGGGGCCGGTTGTTGCATGTTGTTGGGGAATTGGGAATACTTGACAGGCCCATGGCCAGATTTCCAACTAAGAACAAGCGCAAGCCTTTGGGGAGTTGGTGCCTGTTAGGACCTTGTAATACCCATTAACAAAAAGGCCCTGATAGTATCTTTCTATTTTTTTGGGGGGGGTGGGTTGACCAGAAAACCACGGAGTTGTTTCACAACCCGGAAAAGGGCAGTGCAAACTAAAGGGAAACCAAGGATAACAAATGCCAAAGGGAAAAACGGAAAAACCATCGACCTTTTGGGTTCGTATAGCGGCAAACCAAAGAAAACAATTGGGCAGTCCTAGGAAGGTTATTGATGATTGCAGGATAGATGAGAACGAATGAAATTAAAGCGGTTGTGCAAAATCCCTAAGTATTTGCCTCCAACGGTCAGGAACCATATGTACAAGGGTTGAACACGGGGTAAAAAAATGGCCTCTTCAACCAAGCTATCCCGCATCCCTATCGTCAGGTGGCCATATCCATGGAATAATCAACGGATAATTAGTCCATTAAAGGGTTTCAATCTACATTCAGACTTTGAAAGCGGCATGCCCGCGTGAAATGGACCAATTCAAGGTTGCTGTAAACCCAGCAACAAAGTTTGACACTGCTGGTGAAACGTTACGCCCACCCCCCATCCAGGCCACATCTGGAGGTCCAAGGAGGATTGTGGGAACTGTACAACAACACCCACCGGCAGCCCCAAACACAGCCCCCAAAGAAATCGGAATCAGGCGCCTTCTGCACGACGTAGTTGGCGTGCGGGGACACCGCAGCTTCCTGCACGTGGCCGTGCAACTCCCGCGCCAGCAGCGGGGCCATGTGGGTGTCCAAGGCGAGCTGTACCAGTCGGCATCCTAGCGCACGAGGTGGGGAGTTGTGGGTAAGGAGCTTCACCCGGGCAACCAGTTGGGGTGGTTCTGGTTAGGAGAAAGCAGTTGGGGTAACCAGGAAGGAAGAGTCAACCGAATGAAACCATGGACCATAGTAATCAGGAGGAAAGGTACCAGTTGGTAGGTGGTTTGTCCCGCATATAGGATTTCGGATTTCGTTCTCAGCATGGTTGTAGAATCGTAGAAGCTACAGCTTTAAACCCCTTGTACCCGGTGAGAAAGGGTCTGAAATAGAAATCCACTTGAAATCTCCACGGGCAAACCGGAAAAAGACACGAAATTCCACCAAATTCCCCACGTCCATGTGCTGGACTGGAGAACTGGGGTTGACCCGATGGTGCCACCTCTACCCCCATTGAAGCGGCTATCCCCAGTTTCCTAAGGCCAAGGGGTACATCCCCAAAAAACTCGTGACTTTTACGTTCATTCACCGCACAGGTGTTGCTTCCGCCACACCACCTGAAAAGGAGAAGCGTCCATTGATCAGTTTGGTGACAACCTCCGTTCTGGAGGGAAAGCCCCAACTGTTTCGTCCCTGGTTGAGTTCTTGAGGCTTGCTAGACAAATCCCTGAATGTTGAAAGAGAGGGGGCAAAAGTCCACGAGCACAGTTGATTGAGCATGACCCCTATTGATATTTGCTCGAAAATCGAAACCTGGAGTTGCCGCCACAAAAAAGAGAAAAAAGCTGGGGGCTCCTTTTCCAATTCGATCCGCGCCTGTGGCATGCTGGGACAACTGCCAAACGTGGCCCTGGACCGTGGCCAGTGCTTCCTGAACTTCGTCAGCGATTCCGCTGGCCAACTGCTGCCGAAGCCTCTCGCTCTGCTCCAAGATCCTCCGATTCACTCCACGTGGGTGTCTTTTTTTTGAAGGCGCCCTTCCTTTTGTGGTCCCCAAAGGAAAACCTACAGGAACACCACCATTTTGGAGTCCCCGAAAAGTGACACACCCATATCCCGACCAAAGCCCGCACTCCAGCCCCGTTTTTTCACAGCTTAGTTTGAGCGTTGGCTTCTGGGCTTGCAATCACGGATGGAACCGTTGTCCTCCCCTTTCGGCGTAAGATCATCCCCACTATGGCGATTGGACCCTTTGTTCCTCGTGTTGCCGGCGCTTTCAAGCTAAACTTCTCGCCTATCTTATTTGGGCTGTTTGGCAAAACTGTGCGAACCCAGAAATCCATATGGCCCCTGAGTCCAAACCCAGCAAAACCAAAGCCTCGAACCAGAACATGGCTGTGGAAAATGGGTGTGTCGTTTTTGAGGGATTCCATGTGTGATTCAAAAGGCTGCCAAAAGGAGAGCCAACATGTTGGGTGCCCTAAAAGGAGACACACCCAAATTGGGCTTAGCACTGTGATTGGCCAAAGGAATCCTCGTAGAGGAACTGGTTCCTTTAAGAGCAACCTACGAAGTGAGTGTCACTAAGAGGCGTCCCCACTCGCAAGTGGCCGATGGCCTCAAAACGCGATTTGTTGCACCCTCATAGGGTGGTTTGACACCCGTTCCCCTGACGGAGCTGGTCGGCATCACAGAACGTCCACAACCATGGATGGTATCTGTTGGTGTCAAGTTCGTAGTTTGTCTTTTATTTGATTTAAGAAAAGTGAAAGTGGGTATGGTATCCTGTTGGCACCAAATGTATGTGCCGTTTAAAACAAAAAAGGGAGGGGCCTAGTTCAATGCCGCCCGGCCGCGAGCTGATGGAGTCACTCCGCACCTGGGCCGCTTCGGCTTAGATTCACTCTGATCCCCTGCTGCAAGCTTGACTAGTGCGTTGAATGGAAACTACCGCTTTTTTCCAACTGAAAACCTAAGAAGCTAAGGGGATGGCTAGGAGCCACCAAGAGAGACTCTAAGATGGGTCCCCAACAGTTGAAAGCTATGGGGTCTTTGCAAATAGTAGAACCTTGGTATGCCGCATCAACTGGTAATTTTTAGGTGTGGAATTGGAGATCAGGTGAAGATTCTACCCTGTCACATGTAAATTTCGCCAAAAAAGGGGGTTCTCAAGAACAGACAGACGCACCCATCTACTTTCTTCAACTAGCCTCGAGACCTTCATACAATCCGCTTAGGGGACTGATTCACTGAACAATATCCGATCACTCAAACGGCTGAGCAGGGCCCCTTCCCACCAAAACCCCACCTACCTCCCCTTAGAAGCCCCTAAAGCTCTGAAGTTAAATGTTGTCTGACATTCCGCGGGGATTGTTTCGTCCTTTTTTGGACTTCCACAACAATCCCCCACATACACACACACACACACACACACACACACACACACACACACACACAAGGCCACCTCCCAGAATTCCGGCCACCCCCGCCCCCGACTGCCCAAAATGTGCTTCGAGCGCCTTCGGGTTGGGCGCCCGCTCCGCCCGCTGCTGCTCCAGCGCTAAGGCCGCGCGCTCCGCCGCGCGCTTCCGGCGCATGCGCCGGGCCGCGGAGGTGCTGAGACGCGGGCGCTCGGCCGTGTCTGCGGTGTCCGCCGTCTCCGGGGAGTACTGCCTGCAACTTGCGCAACAAGACTCGGGCAGGGTTGGAGTAGGTTTCTGCATTGGTTTGGAACACCTTTGGTTGCCAAGGTCACCTTTTGGAATATCACCCTTCGCCAATTTGATTTGTGACTTTCCTTTTCGGTGGGTGGAGTTCAAGGGGAAATATGCAGCTCTTGGTCAAGGTAACTTAATTATTGGCAGCCAACCACTGGCACAGTTCCACATTTGCTCACATGGGTGTGTTGTTTTTTGGGAGTTGGTACCTTTTTGTCGCAAACAGCCGAAAGCTTGCGGGTCTCTGCCCAAATGGACTCCAGAGACATTCGGAGCGGAGGGCGCTGGAGGGAGAAGGGTGGTTTGAAGAGGAAACCTAAAAGTTTGGAGCAGGTAGCCATAGATTCTACAGAGTTCCCGCTGGTTTTCAGGAGATGTTCAGTGCCACCCTTCCTTCACATCAGATCTCTCCTAAAATGGAAAGTGATGAAAAAGAACAGGTGAGGATAGCATGTTTGACACAGGTGTCCCATGTTAGAGGGAAAACGCCGAGTCGGCATCGAAGTCGAAGGGTGAAAGGGACACCACCGGGACCTGCGTAATTTGGAGACATGTATTTCCCACTTGGGAAATATGGTTAATTCCATAGGCACCCTTTGGTGGACATCAGAATTCGGTGGGGATAAAGTGGTCTACCACTTTTGACGCGTGATCGACTCAAATCGCCACTTGCGTTTGCCTCCAAAATTGTTTGCCTCCAGAAGAGATGGTGTCCTCTTGCTTTCCCTTTAAACCTGCCCCAGAAAGGGTACCCTCTATAAACGGCACTCCCACTTTAAGGCTCCCAAGGGCAGCCCCTGTCCACTCAGCCGATTGTTGCGCCTTACTGGGCTGCGAGGTGTCACCTGCAAGCTGTCATGGCTGCTGCTCTCCTGCGGCAAATATCGTTGTCTCTCAGCCCTTTGATGGGCACAAGAAGATGAGAAACCACCAGGACACCAGAAAAAATCTCTACAAATCCAGGAGCCGTTCCACCCGCAGCTGCCAGGACCCTTTGTATAGTAGCTAAATAGTGGCTGCGCTGTCCTTCGAAACCCTGAGGAGGTAGTTTGGGGTGGAAATCATCAAAGGAAGTTTAATTAGAAAACTTCCGGTGTCACAAGATAGGAAGATAGTTTTGCAGAGTTGATCAGAATCAGAAGATAGAGCCCGACCGAATCGCGAAGGGTGGGGAAAGTTCCCCAATGGCACGGCCGCGCAGACTGTTTAGGAGGTGCAAACCGCGTGGCAGGCGCGGCACTCTGGCAACCTGAGGTGCAGATTTCGTGGCAGGCCTTTTGTTCCCACGCAAGGTCAAATGCAGATTTCGTGGCAGGCGCAGCACTTTCGCAAGATGGAGCACAGATTTCGTGGCAGGCGCAGCCCTTTCGCAAGGTCAGGTCATAGATAGGAGAAAGAGAGACAGAAAGACAGAGGCGAAAGCGCAAATCGAGTGGCAGGCGCAGCACTTTGGCAACCTGAGGTGCAGATTTCGTGGCAGGCGCAGCATTTTGTTCACACGCAAGCTCAAGTACAGATTTCGTGGCAGGCGCAGGGCCATCGATAGAGACTGCCCATGTGGGCCATCGATAGGGACTGCCCATGTGGGCCATCGATAGGGACTGCCCATGTGGGCCATCGATAGGGACTACCCACGTGGGGCCATCGATAGGGACTACCCACGTGGGGCCATCGATAGGGACCCCCTAATTTCCGTCCAGTGAAATCCTGATGTCGTCAGTGTGTATGACTGTCCGTGGAACACCTCTTGTCCTCAAAAGGTCTTCCGGCGCCCACACCGACGGCCCATGAAATCTTCCAGCCGGCTAACACCAATTGCCTAGTTGCTATCCATGTCACTGCCTTGGGCAAGGGAGAACAAATGATTGTCATACCCGAACGAAGAGCTTAGGCACTCATTCAGGATTTCACCTTCAAGGGGACCCTGTTGTCCCAGGCCCAAGGTCATTCAAAAATCCTCTCATGATAAGGTCAACAAACACCGCGGGCCGTTCTAAACACAGGCTTGGGTCGGGGTGTTCCCACTCGGGACCCGCAGGGATTTTCACGGACCTTGTCGAGATGTAACCCAAGGTGCCCCGAGCCGACCCTCGGGCTGGAGAG
The DNA here is from genome assembly GCA_963377175.1 of Effrenium voratum. Taxonomy (NCBI): domain Eukaryota; class Dinophyceae; order Suessiales; family Symbiodiniaceae; genus Effrenium; species Effrenium voratum. The sequence continues at coordinate 30,621 of CAUJNA010002802.1, read as the reverse complement.
GCGTACCCTACCATTTGACCGGAAGTCCTGCATGGGCACCGGCAATTGTTGCGGCACGTAGAGGTATTCAGGCTTGGCCTCAGCTCAATGCATGAGAACCCCACGCTTCCCGGAAGTGGGCGCGTCTTTCTTCTGAATGACTTGAATGGGTACCCAACTGGTAAGGTGCTCTTTCCCACCTGCTTGCTTGAGGTTGCAAAAATCGACCCTAGCACGGCGGCAGTATACCCCATGTGTCCCCTCAACATAGTAGCTCATGGGGGGAACCCTCTTATCCACACCACTTTCAGGTTTTGGAGAGGAGGGCAAGCTGAAACTTGTATGACCCCTCGCGAGGTATAATGAACAATGAACCGTCCAACATCCAAACCTCATTCTACCTGGGAAATCCAAGCTTCTTGGTGCGTCCTGATAGAAATGTCTGATGGAAATCCCAGTGGCAAACCTCCTGGACAATCGAACTTCCTGATGGAACTGAGCGGCATAAAAGGCAGGGGCCGCCATCGCCTGGAAGTTCTGCGCCGGGAAGTTCATCGCCGGGACCTGACCTGCAAGCAGCCAGAAGCCAAGAAAGACAAGGCGTTCCAGTTGGTACAGGCCCAAAGTAGTCGTCCAAAGACACCTTGGGCTACAGTTGGTACAAGGTATAGGTCCGGAGGTCTAGGGTTTTAGAAAAACTAAACCAAAGTCTCAAGCAACTTCCTTTTTGGTGGGCCCTGAAAAATGCACCCAGCCTTGGAACGCTCGAAACCCCCAAGCACAGAAGGCAAGCGTTCCTGCCTGCGGGCACCAGTATACCGACAAGGACCTGCTGCGGGAACGGCTGCATTTCGGCCATGTTCGGGCAATCTGTCATTGTCATCTCCCGCACACAAATGGATCTCGCCGTCCGCAACGGCGACGAAAAAAATGGGCAAGTTCCTCTAACTGGAAACTGGCTGTGGGGCCAAATGTCAGCGGCAAAGGCAACAGCTGCAGACCATTGCCCAAGTGAGAATATCCTCAATCGAATCAATATATGCAAACCACAACCAGTGTGTGTGTGTGTACGTTTGTGTGTGTGTGTGTGTGTTTGTGTGTGTGTGTGTGTGTGTGTGTGTGTGTGTGTGTGTGTGTGTGTGTGTGTGTGTGTGTGTGTGTGTGTGTGTGTGTGTGTGTGTGTGTGTGTGTGTGTGTGTGTGTGTGTGTGTGTGTGTGTGTGTGTGTGTGTGTGTGTGTGTGTGTGTGTGTGTGTGTGTGTGTGTGTGTGTGTGTGTGTGTGTGTGTGTGTGTGTGTGTGTGTGTGTGTGTGTGTGTGTGTGTGTGTGTGTGTGTGTGTGTGTGTGTGTGTGTGTGTGTGTGTGTGTGTGTGTGTGTGTGTGTGTGTGTGTGTGTGTGTGTGTGTGTGTGTGTGTGTGTGTTTGTGTGTGTGTGTGTGTTCGTGTAATTCTGTGTTTGTGTGTGTGTGTTGTGGGCTTTTTGTCTTTGTCTTGTTTGCATGCTTGCATGCTTGCATGCTTGCATGCTTGCATGCTTGCATGCTTGCATGCTTGCATGCTTGCATGCTTGCTTGCTTGCTTGCCTGCCTGCCTGCCTGCCTGCCTGCCTGCCTGCCTGCCTGCCTGCCTGCCTGCCTGCTTGCTTGCTTGCTTGCTTGCTTGCTTGCTTGCTTGCTTGCTTGCTTGCTTTTGTTTGGTTGTGCGTGTGTGTGTTTCCTTACGGACACGTTTGCCAACATCATTTACATGGGGTCTGATGTCCGATACGCAAAAACCCATAGCCACATCGTTTGATTCAGCGCTGCCAGTGGGCCACAAGCCTCTATGAGTCATGGCCTCACCGGCTTGCAGGACCCCCCCCCAAAAAAAAAACAAAAAACGGCCCAAATCCTGTGTATGTATTGTTTCCTGGGACCGCCTCTTGGTGTTAAAGGGATGTCAACATGAAACCACCTGATTTAGGACAGACCTAACGGACCTAACGGGCCCAAAGCGGTTCTTCGGACCCGAAGGATCCCAGTCGCGGGCCCTGGATTGAAGCATTGGGCCCTTTTGTCTCCTGGACCCTCTCAGCAACCCTCCAGACATGGAAGGAATCGCAAGCAGTTCTGGGCTTTTATGCTCTCAGAACCTCAATTCTCTCTACAAATGCACACTTTATTGCTCAGCCGGCATTGCGGCTGTTTGCCAAACGCACCCGGCAACTGCCTTGCAAGATTCCTTGGTCATGATTTCATCGCATGAAGGTGGCGGGCTGGCTGGGTAACAGGCCCAAAGCCACCAGCCGCGGGACTTCCAGCTGCACCCTGCCGTACGTCGGCACGACCACGGATTTGATTTCTGCGGGTAGCTCAGGCATTGCGGACCTCCGGTGCAAGAGGCTGCCTGCCAAAGGCACTTTGGCCCTCTGCAGCTTGCCTTGTTCTGCACGGAACAGTATTCGCTGCACACCCCGGGCGCGGGCGAGCTCTGCTGGAGTGTCTGAAGGGCACTGCAGTCGTCGCTCTCTCCCAGCGCCACTGTGAGAAGGCCCAGAAGCAGCCAAAGGCTCATGGCACGAGCTTGGGTGTCTTCAGAAAGACCAAAGCCGGCAACCTGAGCCAGATCTGGGCAAGCAGCAAGCACATGCCCTGTGTTTGCATCATGCACTCTCACCATGCTCTGCGCACTGGGCTCTTCTATTTTCGCAAATTTCCGTCGCCTCTGCGAGCAAAGGCTCATGCAGGTTGCACACGTCCCCCACGTCATTAGGTCGCATCGCACGGGATCAGCCCCAGTTGGTACCTGTCACGCGATCAGATCGTCTTCGGGGGCTGTGCCTTTGGTCTGAGGACTGGCAAAGAATGGCGAGTGCTGTGTCGCTTTCTAAGGGGCATCCACCTGCACGTTGAGTTGAGATGGCGTTCAACCCATCGCGATGCGGAAGCCGAGAGAAACCGAGAAAAAAAGGGAAACCAAGCGACAACTTGCGGAAATCCGAGGGAAAAGCAATGGAAAGACGGAAAAATAATTGCTAGCCAACCATGGAAAAACAAGGAATAGCTCCGGAAAACCAAGGGAAAACCGAGGGGTAGTTAAAGGGGCACAACACGCCGCTTGCCAGTGAAACGAACCCAGCGCACGCCGCTTTCCGCCACACAGCTCGGCCTCGGCCAACCCAAAACGGAAACCCCAAACGAGCGGGATGCTCTTTGATTTCCATAAAACAACGCCCTATAAACCCAAGTCTCAAATCGGGCCAGTTCTTGGGGCAAACCATAAGTGTCCGAACGGGTGCAGGAGGCGGTCTTCAGACGATCCTCCCGGCCAACAGTCGTCCATTTGTTTGGCGCTGATATGCATCACGGTTAAAGCCTAAAATCCTGCCGGGAATAGGGGGGGGACAGGGCCCAAAGAAGGGCTGGATAGCAATTTGACGTTTGCCCTGGACTGGTCTCCTCTGTTTGTTCAGAACCGAATTGTCTTATGGAGGCCAAGGTTTTGAACAGAACCTAACAGTCAGGCTTCCCTGCAAATTCACTTGGCATCCCCCAAAAATACACTATCATCTGTAGACCAGCACCCCCAACTGCTTCTTGGACAGTTGAGATTTTGGATTCTGAAAAAGCCCTCGAAAAGCATCTCTTGTCCGGTTTCGCTTGTCCCGACTATTTCTCTGGGTTCCGTTGGGCTCCCTGCCAGCTGCGCGGTGTCGCGGTCCAGCTTGGCGTGGGCAGCCTATCGGAATCCATTGGGTCGAGATTTAATTTGGGTGTTTTTTTTGTTTTCCGTCTTGGCTAGTAAAATGCTGTATTTTGCGGCATTTTCTCACGAAATGTACGTATTATAGACTAGCCCGTCAACATCATCGCATCGTTTTCAACATCCCCCGCATGTCCAGCCAACATCCCCAGCATCACAAGCAAACCGAGGGCTTCCTACATCCTCAGCATCAGTTCCTCTCCGGCAAGGTAGATAGGTATTTATGTATGCATGTTAAAAAGCAGCGGGGGGGGTCCCCCGGATGATGGTAAAAGTGAGGATTCAAATGCGGAATTAACCCTTGTAAAACAAAAAATCTAAAAAGTAGCGGGGGGTTGGGGGGGGGGAGCAGCCCCCCCCATGATGATCAAAAAAGTGATGATTCAATAGCGGGGGGGTTGAGGGGGGTGGCGGCCCCCCCCTGCTGTTCGAAGAAGTGATGATTCAAATAGGGGTGTAATGATTCAAGAAAGGGTGCGATAGAATACAAAAAGCAGCGGGAGGGTTGGCGGGGGCGGCTTCCCCTGTGATGGTCGATCAAGTGCATACACACAGACATACATAGATTACATCGATTACATAAAATGCCGTATTTTTTCAACATGTTCTCGCGAAATTGGATGCTCGAAAAAGTGATGATTCAAATAGGGGTGCAATTAAATCTCTGCAAGAAATCTAAAAAGTAGCGGGGGGGTTGCCACATGATGATCGAAAAAGTGATGATTCAATTGGGCAAACAAGCAATCTAAAAAGGAGCGGGGGGGGGGGGGGGGGGGTTGTTGGGTAGGGGTGCATTCTAATCGAAAGCGGGGTGGGGGGGGCACCAGAGAGGAACTGGCGATGCTGAGGATGCAGGAAGCCAAGGCAAAACCAACTGGGAAAGCAGAGGATGCGAAAAGCCAAAGCCAGAAAGCCGCCAAAAGCCACAAAACCAAAAAGCCAAAAAGTCACCCACCCTGAAAAACAAAAAGATCCTTTAAAAAAAAGCGAAACAAATTCCTAAGATAAATGGCCCTCCGAATCCATTCATAATGGGAGGTTTGGCGATTCAACGGCAGGGTTGGGCCTGTCCTGGTTAGACCGAATGAAAATTCCAATCAGTTCTCCATCTTCTAGAGGCTACAGTGTACAGTCTGGCTGTTGAAACAGGAAAGAACTTCACTGAGGAGGTCAAACAGTGCCTGAAAAAACAAAAAAGGAAACGGGGATTCGAAAATTCCCTGAAGCAAAATGTCCCTGCTTGGAAAGAAGACAGGAATTCATGTCGACCTGGGAGAACCTAGCCTGGCGGAAAAATAAAGGGGTAGACGAAAGAGGACATATTCCGTCTCACAAGGGACACCCTCTGTTAATCAAAGTACTGACGTCAAAAAGGTAACTCCGCCGCTTGAGGGACCTGGGAGGATAAAGTACGGGATTCCGATTGCATGCTTCTTTGCAACCCCTGGTATGTTTGCAAAAACATTGTTCTTTACAGCCTTACTGAAATGAAACAAGAACTGGCCAAGAACATGGTGGAGTTCAGGGCGCATCATCGACAGTACCCACCATCATCATTTTCGAGAATCAACCTCAGGCGCCAGATTGCGTCGTGTACCAACAAGTTATCTGAAGGTCAAAAATGGCAAATGATGATAACAGGGGTTGCCTTTTTCACCTGAAAATGCAAGGACCCACTTTGAAAGAGGGTGTCCAAAGCAACAAAACACAAAAGGCCAACTGTCCAACCCCGGCGCACGCCTCGATGTCTTCCTTCATGTCGGAGATGGACTGTTCCTGTCCGACTGAGGCCATCCGAACGGAAGTTGTGAGTAGAGGAGCCCAAGAGGGCCTGAGGGTGTCTTCGGTTCTTGGGGTGTCCTTGGTTTCCTTTCGGGTGGTTCCTTTGAGAACCCCCAGCTTACGTTGGTAGGTGGGTACCCTTGAACTCGTTTTGGGAAAAGCACCCCCCTTCGGGGTTCCGTGTGTGATAAATGTTAGCACCCTCCCACCAATTAACATGAACCTGACGTTCGGAGCCCGGTCCCTTACAAAAAATTGCCAAACGTCAAATTCCATGTTAATCTTGCTGGTGCGATAGGCAGGGAAGTGAGAAATGGAATGACCCCTATAAACCATCCCCTACGGTTTCCTTTAAGTGAATCCCGCTTCCGGTTCTTTCCCTCATTCCCTACCTATCGCACCGATGGCAAGTAATCCGAGGGTAGCTAATTACTTCGCCTCTCAGGCGCGCCTGGGCCTGGTTGGACAACTCCTGCTGCTCCAGGTGCCTCCTCGCCACCAACTCCCCCTGGGAACCCAAAGGGCGCAACCCATTTTTACGAGTCTACTTTGTGGATGGTTGCGCAGTCCGCGAGCAGAAATTAGAAACCCTGGAGTGATTCGATTCCCCAACGTAAGTACCAACAAACAATGGTTGCAACCATGGTTTTGGAGTGGTGCAGGATTTCGTCCATCCAGAGTATTTTGAGAAACATCCGTCAACATTCAACCCTGAACCTAGCGTTGAAGTAGATTCTTTCTTCATCATTTTAGTCTACCAAACGTTGACCCAGAAGGTGTAGGGAACATACGCCCACATTTGCCCCATTCCGTGGAGAGTACATGTGGGTATGTACTCCATAGATACAGTCTGGGAAGCGGTGTGTGAAACTCGGTCCTTGGCAGCCCCCCACTCGAAATGAACTGGGCCGAAGCCAAGATCTAAACATCACCCCTCCAAAAGGAAACACATTTCACTCGGCCCGAGAAGCCATATTTGAATCTTGAAACACCCAAAAAGAGAAATGGAGCTACTGACCTGTGTTGGGGGGGGGGGGGGGTGCTTTTTGAAGTGAGCACCCTCTCAACCTCGCACCGAGCGCAGCCGTCCTGAGCATGCCCAGCTTCGCCTGCAGCTCGTGTGCTGCAGCGGACTCCTGAAGAGAATTCTCCCGAAAACCTTCCAGGGATCCCCCCACTGGTGGTTTGGCTGTGGGTCAAAACCAAAGGTACCATTTTGGGGTGCACCACCCATTCTAGTCTATTTTAGTGGGGATTGCGATGGTCACTGGGGGTACGGGCGTTTGACCCATGGCCGTTTGGATCGGTGGTTTGGTGGGTAAGGAGTGGTTGCCTGGCCAGCCCTCTACAAACAGCAAGTTGGTGCAAATCCCCAAACCAGTTCAAACCACCAACTGAGGGTTACCTGAAGGTGTGTGTGTCGAAACAGGGAACCTCTAAAATGGCTGGGTTTCCTGTTGCTTTCCTTTTGAGCTTGTGCTCCACAAAGATTGCCGAGCCTCCAAACAACACATCCTTGGGGTGTCTTCAAACAGGATGCGGCTGGAGAAAGCCCACTTCGCACCAGAAAGTTGGTGGTAATCCCAGCATTCATAAGCTTGCCAGAAACAGCAAGGGGTATTGGCAAGAAAAGGCAAGACACACCCAGGTCTCTGCCAAACGTCGCACCAAAACGAAACTCCCAGCTGTCACGTGATCCGCTGCGACTCCCCAACCGGACAGCGTCAGCCAGCAACACAAAATGGGGCGGAACCCGCCCGTTAGTTTGAATCGGCCCAAGAGGCCGACAAAACCTTCTTCGAGGAAGGACTTTGATCAAAAGCTTGCCGGAGCATGTCAGTTGTGGCTGGAAACGGTCGACCAAACACTGACGTGAGCGAACTTCTTCTTATGCTTCTTCTTCTTCTTCTTCTTCTTCTTCTTCTTCTTCTTCTTCTTCTTCTGCCCCTTCTTCTTCTTCTTCTTCTTCTTCTTCTTCTTCTTCTTCTTCTTCTCAAAATGGTGAACCCGCTTTTGGTTGGTGCTTGGGGGGCCTCTGTTCTGAGAAACACCGGATATTCAAGTTCAGGGCGAGTGGGAGTAAAGGCCAATTCGCCCATCCGCCAAAGCTCCCCTCCAAGTACCGGATCATTTGGCTGCATTGCCATTGGAACACCTTGATGTACCCAGGTTTGCCTCAGGCGTTTCTTGAAGCCCGTTTGGCCCCTGGCTTCCATCTACCTCAAAGCCAGCTGGAAACTTCGAACCATGCAGCTTCGGTCCGTTGCCTGTCCTTCAAGGCGGACGAGGAATCGTTCTCTGCCAAAGGCCGTGGCGCCTGGGAGGGGAGCCCGGAGGCTCCTGTGGCTGATGGGACCATATCTATCGACCATATCTATCTTGACATGGTTATATGTGTATGTATATATATATATATATATGTACAGTCAATATATCCACATATATACATACATACATACATATACTTATACATATGCAGCATTGCAAACCACCCAAAGGAGGCAAAGTTTGCCTTTCCAAACGGCTCTGCTTAGAAAGCCACAAAAGGCATTCTTGGCTAAAAAAAAACACCTTCAGGTCAGGTCAGTCAGTCTTAGGCCATCATGTAAATCAAAACATGAATTCCTGATCATGCTGTAAACACTAACTTTCTCAAGTGCTCTTGGGTCACTATGCCGAGTGAGACAGCAAATCTTGATCGTGGAGAAGCAACTTGTTCTACAATGACTCACTGTAGGCTTCCGCACCAGAGATCCGTGGAGACTATAGAAGCGCTGGAAATTAAAAACAAAAACAACAAAACTGGAGCAGGGAACATCGAGGGATTCCGCGGCAAATGTCTAGCCAACTATCCCGAATGAGTACCTAACATCTCAAATCAATTTCAGGGATTTGTTCAGGTAGAGGTGTTACTTTGTTTGTTGCTAGTGGAGAAACGCACATCTTCAACCAAAGAGTTCAAGATCAAACCAAGCAAATTACATCAGCGCTGCCCAGCGACCCGCAAGAGGTCGAACAAACCCGTGTCAAACAAAAAAACACGTGGTAAGTGGCATGATGTGGACCACCCGGGACATTTCACTTCGACTCCACGAGGAAGCTGCGGTTTGCTTCGTCCCCTTGACATCGGCCTCTGGCCCGGCGTCCAGGCGCGCCAGGAACTCGGCGACCTGGTGATCCCACATAGCCTGGTGCGGGCCACAGAAAAAGAACACAAAGAGCTGCCAGGACCTCGCCGCAAAGAGCAGGAAGCTAAGCAAGGCAATGGAGATACATATACATGTATATAGATATAGATGTATAGATATACACATCTTTATATTGTACCTGTGTACGTACAAGGTAATATATGACTCTTATATGACATTATTTCTACACACTCTTGGGGTGGGTACCAAAGCCAGGTAGAGCAACACAGCCAGCTCCCCCGGCCGGCCAAGGGTTAAGAAGGATGAGGGGCTTACCGCAAAATCGACAGCTGGGCTCCATGTCCATTGCCCGCAATTCGATTCCTAGGCTCCATTCCCCCACATGGGTCTGTGTGAAAAATCGGGCGCCCATCTCAGCTGGTTGCAAAGGGGAAACGAAAGGCACCCAACCATCTGGAGACATCAAGTCCTCGTTGAAAGAAAAAACGAGAATTCCATTCATCCCATGCGGACTTGGCATTCGCTCAAAGAAAACGAAGGCCGGGTCTGGCAAAAAGAATCAGGCGCGGAATTGCTGGGTCTCCGGTCTGGGGTCCCAACTGCATGCCGAAAGTGCAATCCTCGTGCTTTCAATTGGCGCCAAGGCGTGGTCCAAATCATGACATCAAAACGGAGGGCATCTGGAGTGATCAATTCAATTGCAAGGGATCGACCTCATGCCCGAGGAACAACCTCATCACGAGGACCGTTGGTCCATCAAAGTCAGTCCTGGATGCCGAGGTGCTGTCGAGGTGTGAGGTGTGGTGGAAAGGGCCTGAAAACTGACTTTGACTTTTGAAAGCTGGATCAAACTAACAGGCCCATCGGCATCTATCCATGCGTCGGGGAATCTGACGGGTATGCCACTCCACTGACTGTTTGCCGATGAAATGACCCTCCGAAAGGTCTTTTTAAGTCAAACAACAAATGTTGACCTTTGTACGAGGAAGGCATTTGCCTGGGGCTACCTCCGCCCAATTTCGGTGGACAATCCAAATGAAGAAAAGTTTCGCCAACTGGAAGCAGCCTATTTGAACCGAACCCTTCCATCCAGGTTTCCCATTGAGCGAGTTCCCACATACCGCGCCTCGGACTGAGCCTTGTGAGCTTTGTCCGCCAGGGTCGAGGCCATCCATGTCTTCATCTGGGAAACGGTCTCGTGACCCACAAAAATCGGCTCGGCCAAGTCTGAAGCCATCAGTACCAGACATGGAAACAACTGGAACCCGTGCGAGCGCATGACTTGAGTCCCAATTATCTGGCTTCCCATAGCTTTCTCTTAAGGATCAAGGAACCGGATCCTTCTGGCAGCCTTTCGGACTTTTGGGTACCACCTATCACAGCAAGGATGGCATCACCTGATGCCCTCTTTGGCCATGGCATTCAGCGGATTCGATGGGGAAAGGGACACAGATCAAGTGCCCAGCAAAAACCGTCAACAACATCAAGTCCTCACGTTGAATCCGGATTCCCCGCAGAAGATTGCCATAAAACATCCCCTTTAAAGGGAGCCCCAACATAAAATTCGGATGTCAACAAAAAGAAAACCTGTCTTGTCGGTCGCCTCCCATTTGTTTCAAGAGCAGAAGCTGGCTGGCTAGCAGCAGATTGCCCCTGCTTCATTGACGATTGACGCTGATTCACCGGCATCAACTCTTCCCCCGTTCCCTGTGGCTCCCAGCAGAAATTAAAAAAGCACCGTCTTGAAACAGAGGCTTACAACTTGCGGGTGAAGGATTCCGATGGCCTCTGCCCAGCGGCCAACTTGGGAGTAAAATAAAAGGGTCATGGCCCACTGCCCAAAAAAGGGTTGAGATTCCTTCGAATCACCACCTTTGAGCGCCGATATCCCACGTCAATCGTTACGAATCAACTCTGAGGCTCATCTCATCCAAACAAGAACACACCCTTGGCGCAATCTCCTTTCTGGCACGAGGCCCCCACCCCACCCCCCCCCCACTTTCTGGGGTTCCTTCAAGCAATGACTTCTTTTGCGGAGGGGCACCAACCCCAAAGCTGCCGTTCTTTCTTTCTGGGCGACACTCCGCCCCAGCTTCCCGCACGCTCCGAAACCGGAACCGAACCGCTCCTGCGGCAGGCTCTGCATGTCCTCCCGCGACAAGGCGACCTCGAAGAGCGCCTCAAAGTCCTCGTTGCAAGGAGTAAGGGCTCTCGAGGGGGACACCCCAAATGGTGGTTTTCCTTTTGGTTTTCCTAAGATCCACAAAGGGCCCCGGCCCTTACGGGTTCTCTTTGACTGATGGCTGATGGCTTGGCTTTCCGCTTTTGCCGGGGAAATTGTGGAGCCCCGAATTGCCAAGCGCAGATGGCACGCTTCCCTTCAATGTGGGTGACTTATAACCTAGGTTGACCACTTCCTGCATGGGCCGAACATCCAAGGAATCCGGAGGAACCTACAAAACACATACCATGTTTTACATCATGTCCTCACCTTTGGCCCCTGATAATAATGTGAACTTCGGATTGATCTAGAGTTTCCAACCCCGATTACGGTCCTGGTTCGATGGTGGAGAACATCCCCCATCTGCCCGTCCTGCTTCAACACGTCGGCCACTGCGCAGCTCACCAGTCGCTCTGACGCCTTCGCCAGCTTCGCCTCAAGGCCGTCTGCTTCTATCCGAAACCCAGAGCCGCAAAAAAGTATGGTACTGAAGGAGACCCACAAAAAGCTTACAAATAGAAAAAGGCGGCATGCTTGTTTGATCATCGAATTGGACCAGAAAACATGCTTGATCGGAATTGGACCTTCAAAACGGGGGAGCCACTAAGATGGTTGCTGTCCTTTTTGACCCTTTTTCTACTGGGGATCCAACAGGGGCCCAAACACGGCCCTGCTGTTGTCCAGTGGGATTCGGCCATTTGTTCCGCTTTTCGGGGAGCTTCGACAACATTGGGTCCCATTAAAAAGGGCGTCCCAGAGTATTAAAGGTATCGAGGTAACAGGGGTAAGCCACGGGTTCCAGTGGGCCAAGGCCGGCAGGCAAGGCCGGCAGGGGCTGGCATGGCACGCTTACAAAGCATGTCTTGGCCTGAAATTCGCCGCAACCAAGTTCTATGGACACCCGCCACAGGGGACCTTCACTTTCAGAGTCCGACATGTTCAAAAATCGCGGCTACCAACCAACACCCATCCATCCATCCATCCCTCCCTCCATCCATCCATCCATCCATCCATCCATCCATCCACCCACCCACCCACCCACCCACCCAACCACCAAGCAAACAAGCAACCACCCAACTGACGAACCACCCACCTTTGGTGGTAGAAGTGGTCAGCTCTAAAGCAGGCCCGGTTCAATTCAACCAATTCAGTTTGTCTCTTGTCCGATTAAAACCCCAAGAAAAAGGGTTCCTTCAAAAAACAACGTGGGCTCACCCCATCCAGAAACTCACATTCGCAAAACAGGCCCTTCGATCCTTGAGGTCCCGGCCAAGCGCGCACCCTTCTCCACCCTCGAGCCTGATCGCTCAAACACCGTATTGTGGGGTTTGAAGGTATGACTGCCTCCCGGAGAGCATGCGTACAGTCTAGAGTTGGGTAAACAAATTGACGGCACAATTCCCAACCATTCTGATTCAGTCATCCGAGGGTTGATCAAAGGATCCTTTACATAGGATGCCATTGAAGGGGAACTGAAAAGTTACCCACAGTGATTTGGGGGCCAAGAATATTGATCAGCCCCAAATGTCCAAACCTCCGATCCACACCAATTTGGTCTCTCACATAGCTTGCGCAGGGAAACCAAGAGACAACAGGAAACGGCCATTTTGGGGGCCTCCCTTTTCCGGCATAGGCTGCTCGTAATGGCTGCCTGCCCGCGAAGAAAGCGGCGCCCCATTTTGCCGCAACAGTTGCTCGCGGGGTGAGGGAGGTTGTAGGGAAAGAAATCAACTCATCTTCGAGCCCTGCTCGAGTTGATCTTGCTGGTGCGATGGGTCCAGGGTTTTGGGAATGAACCTTGGAATTCCCTTAAAGGAAACCATAGGAGATGGTTTTTCTCGGGGTCACTTAAACTCATTCCCTTCCTATCGAACCAGCAAAAAAAGAGTGAATCAGAGCAGTCTAAAGAAATGTCAATCGCAGAGTATTTTAAATGTAGAGTCTTTATATTTAAAAAAAGAATGTCAATCACCGAGTCTATACGGAAAACAAATGTCAATCACCGACTTGTACAGATATCGTCATGTTTAATCAGGGCGTCACATAATTCCAAGCTTTAAAAAGAACATTTATGTTGAAACATATGTTGTTATAGTAGTGTTTCTTTTCGATGTATTCAAAATGATATCAAGACAATAAACCGAATAATAAATAAAAAGTCCAAAAAAAAAAACATGAATGGCAAGACTTGCAGTGATAAATCGTTGAAGAGGCATAACTTGCTTAAGATGTCTATGATATGAATCTTGAAAGTTTTGTGATGGCATCTTGATTGTTCGTGAAATGGTGGAAGGATTGTATAATAGTTGTTTAATGTACATGTGCTACAATATATATAATGTTCAATTCAGAATATGTTACACTAAGATGTGCTTATGATGTTATATGTGTTAGACTATTTTCGAGGGATTAGATTGGTTCAATGGCAACGGTCCAACAGGTGAAGGCTGGCAAGAAATCAGCTAGCCTTTGGCACTTCAGCTGCGCCTGGTAAGTGGCAAGAAACAGAAGCAACAGCAACCCTTGCGGAACCCTTCCGGAAGGTTTCCCACAAACCTCCCGGAACCCTACCAGCCCGGAGATGTTTGGGCAGAGATCCCGAAGCTTTCAGCTGAAGTTGCAAGGGATACAAATTGAAAGGCGTACTCCATCCACCTGGGGCTAACACCGCTGAAGGACGCAGAGATGCTCGATCCATCCTGGGTGTGATCTCCAGTCAGTTGGGCCACAGACGAATGTACATCTATATACTTACTTGAGATTGTGGGCAGTGTTTGCGAACCCACAGGTGGTTGTGGGATATGTTTGGAGTCCCCCATGTCCCTTCAAAATGGACCAGAGCCTGCTGGGTATTGGCCAAACTCTGTTTGGCCCTGCTTGGCCTGCTTTCCCCGCTTCATGTTGACCCGTACAGAACCCCATTCGGTTGTTTGGTTAATCGGCTCTTGGGGGAGTACGAGATCAGTCGGTGGGGGAGTTGGCAGGGCAACTGTTGGGCAGCTTGTGACCAAGAATCACTCAAACCCTTCAGATTCTTCCGTTTGGGTAAGTATTTGGGAGGCTCCAAACCCAGACTTCGACAAGGTAGACAACCCCAACAGCCGAGGCTTGACAGGGAAAATCTTGTCTGTGAAGCCAGCAGGGATACCAGCCGCTGCGCAGCTCGCTGGATCGATGTGTACGTCAAGAAAACAGCTTGGTTGCATGGTTTGTGGATTTCACCTGTTCTTCCCCTTTTAGTTGCTCTTGAGTAATCTTTTAGTATTTTTTAATATCGACAAGGGTGGATCCGCAAAAGCCACATCCAAACCTGTTTTCTAGAGTACAATGCGAGTCCCACAAACGATGCACCCGCGGCGCCAAGAAGAACACTCTCTCGAAGGGACCCCCCGGTCAAGTGCCATGTTTGCGACGATAACAATAGCTGGCAGATCGCGTGGAAAACATTTGGTGATATTTTTGTACCTGTGGAATTTTTGGGTCAAACGCACATGAAGGACCTTTCCGGGTTTCGGTCAGACATGACCAGCTTCGCGCCGCGCGTGCAAAAAGAAAAGAAAACGCGGTCCGACTCAGGCACCGGCCATGGCGCAATCCATACTCGGCACGTTGGAGCTGGCTTCGAGTCTAGCTTAAAGCCGGTGGCGTTTCTGCTTTCGTCCATCTTTTTGTCCGCCTTTTCTCCGCCTACTTGAAATGATATATGTTCCTTGCGCATAGCTATGCACATGTCGGTTCCGTTCGTGCAGATCGATCGAGATCTCTTGACTCTTGTACCCAGCTCTATCGCGGGGACGGAGGAGACGAGCCATCTAAACCTTGGTTACTCACTGGGTTGGCCAAAAGGCAACCAAAAAGTATCAAGTCCGAAAAAACTCAGGGAGTCTACCGGGGGTCTCAGATGGTAAAGAATCAAAGGCATGGAGATCTACACCTCTGGCAAGAGGACTACGTGGCTCGTGGCGTCAAAAGGAACCCAAAGGAAACCGGCATAGAAGCGTCAACTCTTGATTTTGACTCACAGCCCATGCCAACAGACAGGGATGCTGGTTGGGTGCTAGGTTCAGAAACCGTACAAGACGCTTCTGCGCGATAGGCTCGGAAGCTCTATGCTGTGAGGGGTACTGCCTTGGGACCTACGGTGCACTCGAAATCCCAAAACTGCAAAAAGAGCGCCGTCTGAGCGACATATGAGACATTCATGGAAAGGCTCCTTTTTGATCCTTGGTGGTCTGCAAGCACTACCTTGGATCCATATCAATTTTTGGGCACGCCCAAATCAAGCAGAATCCTGGCTCCAAAACCTTCTGGCGGGAAAGTTTGCCAACCCAGCAAGTAAGTGTTTCCCGCCACTCAAGGATGTAGAATGTTCCGGCCTATCAAGGGGCCAAATGCCCAAATATCACAGAGGGGTTTCTATGTGCCTAACCTGCAGAAAGGCTAGGCGCGCAGATGTTTCTTTTCTGGTCGCCCCACATCCCCTGCATCGGCGGCTTGAAAATCACGGCTCCGCCGGACAACTGGGCGAGACCAAGACATTACCTGCGCCGCAGGCGCCACCTCGAGGTCAGGGTCGCTTGTCTTCAAACGGCCCACGTTCTGTGCTGAGTTTGGGGCTCATGAGATGTCAAGATATGTACAAACCCAAATAATGCACCATGAAAAGCAAAACCCTCTAGGACAGAAATGAGCTGCATTGCTGCACCTTTCTCAATGCGCCGCTTCGGCCGGCGTGTCTTTTTGATTACTCATCTAGCGTGGGCATCCTGTTGAACAGACCGCTTTAAGTGTTTGTTGGCTGATCAACTCAATGCGCTCTAACCAATCGGATTCTAGGATGCTACAAACATGATGGTCCTTTGGTGCAAGCTGAAACCCGCCTAACTCCTGGAATCGAACCCGCCTATTGGGTTCTCTGAATCTTGGTTACATCCCGGATTACATTATGTGCATCGCTGGCACTTTTGGACTGGAACGCCCCCATATTCATGAACTGGGGTTGATTAATCCGGGGTCAACATTAGTGGGCTCGTGTGAAAAATACATGTTACATGTGTTGATCAAGACATGGTGTACCCGTGGTGTTTGACACAAGGAAACCGTAGATCATCTTCAGATACTTTCAGGCACGTTCCCTATCGTAGGGAGGGAGCCGATTTAGAAACGCTTCCAACATTGGGTCATGCCCATGTTCCTTCTCTTTTTTGGGGAATCCTTTTGGCTTCCTTCTGAAAAAGCTATCCAAATGTGGGTGTCCGCACGAGCCCCGAGCTGCGAGGTCGCGCTTCCGCTTCACATGCCGTACATCGTCGACTGCATCTTCACCACCCGATCCACCAAGTCCTGGATTCCCAGGCCAGCCCTCTGCGCTGGTAACATGGGCTTACAATAGCTCTAAAGGCAGTAAAACTCTGTAAAACCCTTTCTCAAATATGGTCCTGCAAAGGGGGGGGGGGGGGTTGGGGCGCTTCTCACTGTTTCCCTTGGGGTTCGGTGCTTTTTCATGGTTCTTGCAGGAGCGCAAGAAAGAGAAAAGCCCACCGCAGTTAGTTGTCGCTTGCTTGTGTACTTATTGATTGTGCTTCGCAAGCGAAGGATTCTGCACGAAAACTTGATTGGACTCACACCCACTGACTTGTCTCCAAATCGGCAGAGCCTTGAAATGGGCTGTTGTCCCTATAACTTCCTTTTCGAAGCCAGGCATACCAGCATACCCTCCAAAGAAGAGTTTGTCTGCTGGGGAGCGGCCCTTAGCCGAAGCCAGCCCACGGTGGAGGTGCAACATGGCGCATGACAATTCAGCAGCGCTCAAAATCCGCTCTATCAGTATGACTATGCTTTCACTGTCCACGCCAACTTTAAAGCTTTTAAGGCTGTCCTTGTTTTGCATCTTTCCAGGGCTGGGTTACCTCACAAAATCAGCAGACGCTTTTCACAACAAATGCAAGGTGATTTGGATTAGGGAATTGGGATTTGAAGCCATGGCTTTTGTAGGGGGAAGTGGGCCCGCTACCCCAAACCACAAATCCAAACCACAAATTAGAGGGAGGCTGAGTCAAACGGTTGTGTTTGACCCTTAATTGGCTTGCGTTGGAGGCTGGTTCCTTTTGAACCCAAAGATAGAACCCACTGGGAACCCCGAACTAAGCAGAAACAGGGAGGTGCCCCCCCTTTGGTGGGGCTCATCACTTTTGGAGGGGAACCCCTCCATTAATAGGACGGGCTTCTTAATCTGCTTCAACTTGAACCTCCGAACCCCCAATCCAAAACGAGTGGCAAGTAAACACCAGGTGGAGCTTTTGCATGGCCTACCCCCCTCGTTGAAAATGATAGATTGATGGCCCAAGGCTTTTGTTTTAACTAGTTCCCCCTTAGGTTGAAACCAAAGTTGAACCCCGTGAGAGGCCTTCCACATTCAGGTCCAGCTTGTCCAACCAAACCATGAGAATTTCAAGCCCCGGACGCATACGCCACTTCTTTTCGCTCGGCGCCGCTCTTCAGCGCTCGCGCGCGACGCTTTGCTCGGCAGCAGCTGCCGGCGTCGTTTTCTCGCCTCAAAGAACCTCAGGGCAGGGCATGAGCGCTCAAGATGGTGCCTCTTGTGGTTGGTAATGTAAACCCCGTATTAGTCTGTAACCCCCCCCCCCTTTGAAGGTCGGAAGGTTTTGGGGGGGCAAGATTTTGGAAGGTTTTTTGCCTTGACCCCCTAAATAATCTGGAATTGAGTTTCCATTTGATTTAATATTGCTGGGGCTTCCTTTTGAGACCTGGAATTGAGTCCATTTGATCTAGTATTGCTGGGGCTTCCTTTTGAGATCTGGAATTGAGTTTCCAGTTGATTTAGTATTGCTGGGGCTTCCTTTTGAGATCTGGAATTGAGTTTCCATTTGATTTAGTATTGCTGGAGCTTCCTTTTGAGATCTGGAATTGAGTTTCCCTTTGATTTAGTCTTGCTGGAGGTTCCTTTTGAGATCTGGAATTGAGTTTCCAGTTGATTTAGTATTGCTGGAGCTTCTTTTTGAGATCTGGAATTGAGTTTCCATTTGATTTAGTACTGCTGGAGCTTCCTTTTGAGATCTGGAATTGAGTTTCCATTTGATTTAGTATTGAGAAGCCTGGTTGTTGTTTTTCTTGGGGGTGGGGCCGATGGACCGCACTAATTAGGCGGGGGGTTATTAATTGGGGGTGTAAGGGGCTAATATGGGGTACCATTTGAAACCTTCTAAACTTGTTTTTTTAAGTAAAGGATTTAATAAGAAATCGACCATCTCAGAACACTTTTTGTTTTGTGGTTTGGGCAGGCCCAAAAGCATCCACCAAGCTTCAAGATGAGAGTAGGAGGTGGAGATGAGAGCCCTAAGCAAGGCAGCAGCAGGAAGAGAAAGGTACCAGAAGAAAGCATGAGCCCATTTGAGCCAAAGCACCTTCTCAGGACAATCTTCAACAAGCAGTGGAGAAAATGAGATAGCAGCAGCCATCTGGGGGAGGGACCGGTCTAATTGTTGTTTTTTCCCCTTGGAACCCTTTTTGTATATATTTAGGGGGTAATTTCTGAGTTATGAATTGTTTAGTATTGGGGGGGGTCACCCGGACCGGACTAATAGGGGGGGGGATTACTAATACGCTGTTAGCATTATCTAAAGAGAAACCGAAACCAACCATGTTAGGAGGCCCTAGTTTCAGAAACTATGGGCATCGGTTCTTGTTGAGGCTACCATTGAGAAAAATCGGTTTAAAGGGTCCAAATCCTTATTTCGACACGTTTCCGTATGTCAACCCCAGGTATAAGACCCCAGCAAGAGCTTGCGGGTTTCAGCCGAGGGGGGCTTGGGATCTGCTTGATGTTTTGGCTTTTGTAGCCCCCAACTGCTCATTTGCTTGCTGTGGGGCTTTCTACTTGTAGCCATAGGCTTTGAAGTGGAACGTATAAAACTTCTTGTTGGGCTTAACCTCCCACCCATCAACATGGAACTGGACTTGAACAGTTTCTTTTGCAGAAAGGTTGCTCAGTCCTCGGGAAATCACCTGAAAGGAGAAAACGCTCACAACCCAAGGCACGGATTGATGGAAAACGCGGATTGTGGGCTTCAAACCATGTTGCCTTTCCCACTCTGTGCCAAGTGGGACTTCCCTCTCGACCACTTTGTTCGGGGGTTCCGTTGTCACAGAAAATAACCACTACACTTTCTCCCTCCAGCGGCTGTGAGGGTGCCTGAGGAAATCAATCTCCTCTTCAGGCAGATCATGCCTTCGTCAGGTGCCACGCTCAGGGGTTTACCCCTCCCTCCCTCCCTCCCTCCCTCCCTCCCTCCCCCTCCCTCCCTCCCTCCCTCCCTCCTCCCTCCCTCCCTCCCTCCCTCCCTCTCTCCCTCCCTCCCTCCCTCCCTCCCTCCCTCCCTCCCTCCCTCCCTCCCGCCTTTTCCACTCACAAACCTCACGACCAGCGGGTTCCCTCACAGGCACCCGCACGCGTACGAGCGCGGACTCGCAACTCGCTCATTGGCCTCAGCGCGCAAATGAGCACCTCTTTGCAAGAGGTACTCCAACTACCTACCTTTCCCAGCGGGCATGCTCTCAACCCCTGACTAAAAATGATATAAATCTTGGAAAACCCGGTATCTAAAATGTACCCAAGAAAACATGGGTATTTGCAGTAGGAGGCATAATCGAGCAATGGTCCCTCGATATTGTTGAGCCAATGCCCAGCCAACCGTGTTTTCACTGGCCAGAACTCTACGTCGGATACCCTCCAGCCTCCTCAGCCTTGTCAATCAGACGAACAATGCCCCATACATGAGCACTCTCAAAATACTGTAGATGGAAGAAATCCTGCGCGTTGAAACCAGGGTTGCAACCGTTCTTTGTTGGTATGTACCAGGGGAATCATATCATTCCGTAGGGTGTCTGAAAGGTGCATAATTTCGGACTCTTACTGAACATGACAAAATGAGCGTACGCCTCGCTGGTTTTTGTGGAAAGACGTGTGAGTCCACGTCCATTCCCCCACCTAAGCAGACGAAATTCAAATTTGGACCATGGCATCCGGACCGTCTATCGGGTCATTTGGTTCATTGCCAAAAGACCCCAACAACCACCGGCCCCCAACAAACGAACGGACAGATGTATTCAATATATTCCAAATGAGGACTCAACAAATGGTGGGCCGGAAGAGTTCTTTCGGAATTATGATTCTTGAACATGAAACAACATGGGTCACAACTACCTGCAAAGTGGCCACTCTTGAGGGACGGTCCCTCACAAGTCCCATTGCCAGGGGCCCCACAAAATGCACCCCGAAAAAGTAAGGCGCCCAAAAGGAACACAACTAGATTAGTCGCAATTAAGCCCTGTTGCAGTTGGAGGGGCATTGGGGGAAGGGGGCCGTTGACACCATGGAAGAAGAGGGTAGGCCTCAAAAACCCGAAAGACATGTGACGCCTTCACTGTAAATAATCCCTAGGGAGTGGAAATTCTCAAGTTGGCCCGACCTTGTCAATCCCCTCAAGTTGGCCCGACCTTTGGGCGTTCATTTTGAAATTGAAGGCTTCCCCTAAGACTATCAACCCGTGCTAAAATTCGCTTATTTCTACTATCCGGAGTTGGCGCTTGGTTTTTTGCATGCCTCCTTTGCACCACCTCATGCGCGCCCAGGCACTGCTGGAGCCGCGGGCAGCCTGCAATGGCACCAAGGAAGAAGAGACCCCAAACGGGTCTGTCTTTTTTGGGGGGTACCTCTTTTGGTCCCCTAAAAAATGACAGACCCAAATAGTTGTCCTTTCAACCAACCCTAGACAGGGGGGTACCCTCAAAAAAAACACCCAAAAGGCAAGGGTTACCTTTGCAGAAGGTTCATCCAGCTAGAAAAGAATGTCACAGAAAAACGGACTGCTCTCTCTCGCTGGCTCTCTCTCGCTGGCTCTCTCTCTCTCTCTCTCTATCTCTCTCTCTATCTCTCTCTCTCTCTCTCTCTCTCTGTGTCTCTCTTCATCAAGCCCTGTCCTGGTAGAGACTCTCCAGGTGCTTCTCAATGTCATCGTTTAGCTTCGCTACACAGTCCTAAAGGAAGGAAGAGCCACCCCAGCTCCCCAACCCGTCCCCAGGTCCCCAACCGTGGGCCTTTCCGCCCAGACATCCCGGATTGGCTCGCGACAGAACGCAACAGCCCCTAGGGTTATGCAGGTGAACGAGGACCCCGAAACTCATTCGCCCGAATAAAGTGACAAACAAATACACTGCGCTTGGCCAGACCTAGACCCTTCGATCACAAACAGCAGCAATTCCTCGGCTAAAGTCGCCAAATCAAAAATCGTGAAGACCAAAAGAAGTAAACTTTGACTACAAACGCTACACTACAAATTCAAGGAGTGCACGTCTTTTCTAGAAGGGTTGCCGCAATTTCTGAGCCTCAGGTCCCGTCAAACGCGGCCCGGTCGAATCACCTCACGCGGAATTTGCTTACAGCTTTGGTTTGCTCTGACACTTGGGTGAGGGAAAGAAAAGGGAGCCATTACCCTTGTGTCTGTTGGAGACTCGTTCGGAAGAGGGTCCAGAAAAGAAAAGACAAGGCGCGGAGGGTCAAACGGAGCTCTCAAATGGGAACAGCTTCCTTGGCGGTTCTGTCAAAGCCATCACAAATGTGTTGTGCAAAATGGTTGCCCCTATCTGTGAGACGATGAGGTGGGATTCCCATACTGTGACTACTGAAGGTCAGCTCGAATGGGCCTCCAAAAACCTTGCCAGACTCCTGCCTCGTAGTAGATGCGGCTGGAATCTGAGCTGTCTTTATCCTTCGCATACCTTGGCAGCTTGGGGAAAATTGTGGTGGGGGCGGGGGGGATCTCCCTCAAAGGAGTGCCTAGGAAAAATCGTTAGAATACAAGTATAGAAAGTGGGCCCATTCCCACTAGGTTTCTTTGACTTTGGTCTTGCGTGAGCTGGAAACTTGCATCTTATTTGGTTGTGTGGAGTCTCGACGACTGACTCCCCAGTTCTGTTTGTGTGGAAGATCTTCAGGGCTATTCGGTTGGATCTTTGGACTTTAACTGATTGGGAAACAGTGGATTTTCCTATGGACCCGCAAAAAGTTAGTGTCTTTGCAGAGGGGTCAACAGAAACCAAGTCTTGGTGGGTTTCTGATCCTGCTTTGCACTGGTGGTGCCTTTGTTTGACGAGCCTTTCTGAATACGCATATGCCTCTCCTGAGGGTCTGACAATGACCGCCGGCACACCATATTATATATCTATATATGTATATATGTATATATGTATATATGTACATATGTACATATGTAGATATGTAGACATGTCTATATGTATATATGTATATCTTCACATTTGAAGGAAGCCCACGCATTGTGGCCAAGCAAACCCCAACAACGTGTTGGAACAGGAGCCCTTTTCTGCAGCTCCGTGTTGATTTCCCAACTTCAGCCACTTCTAATCCCAGATCCGCCCTTGACATGGCTTCGTCTGCATGGACTTGAGGTCTCCCAAAGCCAAAACAATGACGGTGTATCCTCCTATAGGAGTTGGACACCCAAAAGTGGTTGACATCCTCTTTAGGTTTCCACTTAAGCACCATCCGAAAAGAGGGGCCTTGTCTCAGTGTAGTGCCTTTTGAGGCGCTTGCAACATCTGCTTTTGAGGAAACCAATGCTGGCTGTTGGCCCTTGGTTTTTGAGAAGACCGGGGTCCCATTTCGTGTTGGCCCTCCAAAAGCGACGTTTCATGGATCAGCTTCGGATTTGAGAATTCCAGTTTCGCAAGTGGTGGGATCACTCTCAGACTCGCATGTCTGAATCCTCCAAATGCGCGATCTGTTTGAACCTCCCAAATTCAGGCTTCTCGAAACATTGACCTGGAACCCCCACCCCCAACCCCCCCCCAAAAAAAAGAGGAGCAAAAACGCGCGAAAGGCCGGGTCGCGCCGCCCCTCTTTTTTGTCTCTCTTTCCCTTTCTGTTGGGGGGGGGGGGGGGGGCAACGGGCCCTTTGCGCGGCGAGGTCAGTTCAGGACACTCCAGGAAGTCCGAGGTCTCCCGTTCCTTGAAGAAGTCCATCGCCTTTTTCCGCGCGTTGGAAAGCGAGCCGCGAGTCGGCCACCGAACATGCACCGATTGACAAGGAAGCCACCACGAAGCCAACTGGGTTCCCCCATTTTAATTTGGTGCAGAATCAGAAACAAAACAGAACAACATTTGCCTAATCAGTTGGGAATGTTGCGAGGCTTTCCCGATGCCCAGCACATTCCCAGCATCGCTGCCACGAAACCAAAAAGAGATGGGGCTCGCATCCGACTAGCTCCACGATTTCTGCTCTTTCTTTTTTTGTAGGTTGAAGCAAACGATCGGGGCTCCTTGATTGATTCCCATGGTTGTCCCAGTTCTTCTGCATGAAAGCGCTCACGATCAATCCACCCGTGGGTTGTAATCTTGGATTTTGCTCGGGTAGCCCTTCTTGGGATAGTTTTACAAAGCCAAGAGGAAGCCACCCATAGGGCCATAGGGGTTCCCAATTGTTTGACACCCCTCGGACATAACGGGGCTCGGGGTTGAAACCGTCCGGCCTTCCCACCCTTGGTGGACAGCCACTCGTGCATCAGGTTCGAGTCGATATAGCCGAGGCCCTGTGGGTCTAGGACCTCGGAGAGCGCTTGGGTCGTAGTGCCGTCGTAGTGGCCCTCTTGGTAGGTACCTGAAAAACTGGTCCTCTTAAATCCCAAATGCTGCGATAGCACATCCGATTCAGAGCCGTTAGCAGAGTCACAGGCTTATGGTGGCTGTCAATGACTTGTAAGGGGCCATTGAGGCTCATTGTGGACCATGATCTCTCCATGACTTTCAATGTGCATTGGACCTGAACTCCACGTGATTGGTGCGCAATTGGTGCCCAAGCAAGGTTCCTCGGACAAACTGCCAACTCGATTTGAAGCACTCGTGTTTCAACATCCACTCGGGGTCAAAAAATGAATCGTGCAAACAAGGGAAACATCTGGGACGCTAATCCAAAATACGGCGCTTGCACTGGTCACTGGTGAGCATCAAGTTGGGCTTATGCTGCCAGGAGAGCACGGACAACATTCCTTTGCAACTTTGGAAAATTGGAGGCCCTCTCCAAAAGCTTTCCCGGTCACGAAGCGTGCAAAAGCGAGAATCGTTTCACCTCTGAAAACAACAATGACCCCTGGATCATCCAACTGCAACTTGGAGCTTCGGGACTTCAAGTCACGCCTTTTGGAGCGTGACTCTGGGTTCCATTCCGGCTTGCCGGCTTGGGGTCAACCCGCTAGGTCTTATTTGCGGATTCCGTTTAAGACCCTGTTTCTCAAAATTGGGGACCCTTGGTAGGTGGTTTCCTTAAACCATCCAAGGGGACCCACATGTTCTTTAAAGCCACTGAAGGGTGAACTCAAAGGTCTGACTGGGAGCCCTCGCCCGGAAAGCCGCCAAGAGGGTCTCGGAGTCGTCCGGGTCGTAGGTGTGCTCACTGAGGCACCTCACGTAGACAAACCCGAAACGAAGAAACCAAGCACCTACAAGTCATATTTGCATGTCATACATACGAGTATGTATAGTGTGTATATATATATATATGTGTGTGTGTCCATACATGTATGTACGGATATTTATATCTGTATCTAGAGTGAAAAAAAACATGATACGTATGACATATGTCCAATGTAGAGAAAAAGACCCTCGCACCCTTTTCACATGGAACCGTTCGGCGTCCGGCCTCAGCATGAGCCGCTCAAAGGCCTCGAAGGAGACCAGGCCGTCCTTCCTTGGGGCGTTCGAACTCCGCTGTGTTGCTTTGTGATCCATTTAAAAAGAAAACCGGAGAAAACCCTGGAGAAAACCGAGCAAAAAGACCCATTGTGTGGCTGAAGCAAGCGGAACAGTCCTTGTCGCGAAAAGTTGTTATTTGGTGGTGTGGAAACTACCACTCAACCCTAGAAACCCCAAAAAGGCTCCGACCGCCAAGAAAAGAAAACCCGGAGGAAAACCGACATCAGTTTGTGGGGGTACCCTGAAAAACAACGAAAACGTCTGATTGGTGTTTTGGAACCGGTTCTCTTTTTGCGGGTGTTGATTTGTGTGTTGCAGGGGTGGTTTCCCAATTAAGACTCAGCCAGGTATCCTCAGCAATTCGAGCCAACAAAATATCTTGGGAATTCGGATTCTGATCGGGGCTATTCAACCGCATGTTGTGTCGGGTAGATGTGCTCACTCGCCCGGGCCAATGCCACAAAACGCCCTCCCATGGAAAAAGAGGGTATCACACAAAGTGGGTGACCTCAACCTGGGATCAAACCCAGGCTAAGACCAAAGCTGAGGTTACCACCCCGGGTTCAACGTGTTTAATCCCATATTGTTCAACCACCTGGCTTCCCTTTCAATCGTTTGAATCCAACTGGCAGGTTGGATTGGTGATGACGGTTTCTCATTTACCCAATCCTACGTAGATCCAGGGACCCGTTCTCCAAATCCAGTTCCAATCCAAAAGCTCCAACTCCTCTCACTATGGCGCATTTGAAACATTTGAGGGAGGCTACCTCTAAAAACATATTCCACTTCCTGAAGGGACCCTCAGGTGACGTGCGCCCAGAAATCTGGCTCTGGCCCGCGAACCTGAGCTTCCTGGCGAGCGGTCTTCCTCCTGCAGCTCAGGGATGATCGTCTCCTTCAAATCAGACCTGCCGCGAAAAGTGTTGGGGGGGAGCCAACTGCAAAAGAACCGAACACGAAAAAAAAAAGAACAAAGGAACCCAAGATCTGAGAAGAACCGCGGATCGCGGATATCCGAACTGACTCATTTGGCGATCTAAACAAGTTCGGATTTTTCTCTTGAAGATCATGTCGATCCTTGACCAGCGGTATCTGGTATTTGCGGAAAATTGCGATTTGCCAATCGACTCCAAAATGAAACAAACCAACTCACAAGTTCAGAAGACTGGAGTCCAAGCTGGCCAACTTGAGCTCGCTACTTGTCTCGTGCACTTCGTTCGCTTCGCTTGGACCAACCAAAAGATTGATGTGGGCTTTGCCAGAATTGTGAAAAGAGAAGAATCGCCAAACCATCAAATGCGGCCGGGCACAAGACAAAATATACCCTCAAAGATGCGCACCAACTCTTGGGCATGTTGTAGCCTTGCTATTGTGTTGCCATATTTCGGCTCAAAAAGGCTCCTCCAAAGCCCAGCCTCAAAAGACACGCCCAACTCGCGACCCATCCAAGGCACCGACCTTTCGAAGCGCCTGAGGCGCCGACTCACTGGGGAACTGGCCCAGGTAGCGCATGACGGCCCCTACCTGTTCTCGAAGCGAGAAGCAGCAGGCGAGTCGCGGCTGGCCGTCCTAGTCCATGCCTGTGTTCTCGGGAATTCTCACATGATTCCTGGTTTCAAACACAAAAACCAAGAGTCGTGTGTCTTTTTGTTTGAGTCCTGTCTGCAACAAAAGATTGCGCTTGTAACCTTGTGAACTCTGACTCCTAGAGTTCTCGCAACATCGGAGCTGGCTTTCTTTTTAAAACAAACTGGAGGTGTATGTATGTCCATCAAACGGCAACATCGTTCCATTCTTCGACCTCCCAACATCCCTGCCCTCAGTCGTTTGACGTCCCGGTGTGCTGGACTTGGGTAAATCAGGAGGAACCAGGGATTCAAATCCACACCCAAATCTATCTGAACCACTGGTTGCTGATGGGGTCAAACACCTTCCGTGTGGGGAACCCCCAGATTCAGCATCCAAACTGTATTCTGGAAAGCCAAAGAAATTTGCCTGCCCGTGGAAGCAATAGTCCAGAGCTTTTTCTTCATGAACCAAAAGGTCACATCCGGAAACGTGAGAACAAGTCAGTATGTCAACTGGGGTCTGCTTTTCTTGAGGATACCCCTTTAAGTTGGTGGTTTAAAAAAATATCAAGAGGAAACCACCCATTTTGTTGTGGTCCACCAATTTGCCACCAGTACACTTGAACCTTGCACACTCTGATCCAACGCACCTCACTTGCGCTCGCTATCCGCTATCCCGCAGCCAACAAAAACACGCGTGCCTCGTCTGGCTCAATCTGCCACTTCCTGGGCAAGCTGAGTGTGTTTTGGAGGGTACGAAGAACAAACACTGAACCAACACTAGGAATACACAATTTTGGGGTCCCCCGTCTTCTGACACACACACACACACGTCCCCAAACCAAACAACAGTCACCAGCTTGTTCGAGGTCACTTTGACGCCTTGGCGGATCACATGGTCAAAATGCCTTACGTGGAACATTCTAGTACACCCTGGGAGTACACCCTAGGAACTTGCACAACAATAAATCCCAATAAACCAAGATAACTAGGAAATAGGTTAGAATGGGGTGAACTCGGCCTTTGGAATATTGAGCATGTTGCTGCCTTTGATTCCAGAACATCTTAAACGACGCAGATGCAAACGTCCCCGGCTTGGGTCAATGCCAACATTTACAAGTCTTGAGCACAGCTCATTTCCTTAAGCAATTGCAATTATTGTAATTGTAGATCAGGGGGTCCCAAGAAACCAGTGAACACTGTGAACTGTAAGTCTGCCTATCAGACGATTTTGGCCCTAATCCAAAGACATCCTGCCAACTTGGCTTTTCTTCACCTTCTCCTTCATTGTGCACGTGTGAGGCCCAAGCAAACCCCAAACAAGAGGCTGATAGAGGCCACAACCCGAATCATCAAAGGTATTCCTAAAGACTTCCCGAACGACATGACTAGAAAGGCACCCTACGCAACCAACTACAATCCACACAAAAAACATTCCTCCACACATGCCCAAAAGCTTCTCCAAAGCATATCCAAGGACACCCCCGCAAGCGCCCCAAACATAACCCCAAAGTCATCCTCAAACAAACCTCCCATCCCAAACTCGTTTCTCAAAGCACTGCGAAAGGTCTTTCTCAGTTTCAAACGACCGTTATTCTAGAAACATGCAACGACCGTCGATTGGACGGCGCTCCTGCATTAAATGCAGCACTTCGCCAAAACAGTCGATATTTCCTTTGCAAAAGGCCGAGCTCATGTTCAATCGTTCAAAGATGGGCGGCTGCCTCCTACAGTCTCCGTGGCTTTCTACCTCCCCCAACCAAGATTTCCCAAATGATTGCCTTTCGGGCAGATTTTGGAGTTTGGACCTTCCCTCTTGTCCTTTCTAGCTTTTGTTTGCTGTCGATTGTTTATGTGTTGATGCGTGTGGTGAAGCTGTGTTTCAATGAAAGAAGCACCACAAGACGGAGACAGGCAGTTGGTTGAACCTCGATTTCCCCCGATCAAAAGTTGCAACTTGATTTAAAGGTCCGCCCGGGGAATTCCTCCCCGACCATGAATCTTCACCACCGCGAATTCAAAGCCTCAAGATCTCGCAAAGAAACAAGCCCAAAGGCCTCCCCTTTCAACCCTTTCGCGCTTTTTTCTGTCAACTTCAGCAACTGGGCCATGGCCCAGAAATAATTTCAAGCAGTCGACTCTTCACTGGGTCCGAGCCGCTGCTGCTGGTCGAAGCAGGCGAAGGCATCCTTGATGACCTGCCACCAAATCGGTAGGAATGTATGCCATGCGGGAAAGCCCCTAGTAAGTGATCCTGGCCGAGTGACCCAACAAGGCGTTGGGGTTGCAGCCTTTGTGCGCGGTGCTGTCTCGTAGGTGGAACCTTCAACATCCAAAAACGGATACCCAAATTGGGTATGCAACAAAGCCTGATACTGGTAGAAACTTGCGGATTCCACTTAAACCCACCTAAACAAGTCACAGGTGCCAAGCCAAATGCAGGGGTTGGGCTTTCCAATGGGACCTGTGTGGATGTGTCCAAAAAAATGGTACCCCCAAACTGGGTGGTTTTGGTTTCCCTTTGAAACCAACCCAACAGCTTTGGGGTTGCCCTGCAAACACGGACATTCCCCCCCCCCCACCCCCCGCCCCTCCATCCTTGTGCCTTCTGGAGCTTCTTCAGCCGGCTTTGTCCCTCCTTCTCCTGGGACGCCATGGCGCCTGGGTCAAGACGGACGCCATGGCAGTCAGGTATGTAATGGAAACGGCCAGTGCAACATCCCCCAAAAAACGGCAAAGTGATGACCCACCAAGTAACTATAGGCTTTGAGGGAGCCCTGTCCCGCTCAATTTGTGTGCCTCGGGGGTGGCTATCACTTGCCCTAGATGTAGTCCTAGGGGATTTAGCTGAGGATATTCCACCGCTGGGGTGATCAGAAACCTCAACCCCAGGATTCCTTTCGGTGGGCCACGCATGTTGGTGGCTTCTCAGAGTCAGAGCTAAAGAATTCGGATGCCAAATAAACGGTGAGTGATGTTAACGGGTGCCGGCTTGCAAAGGGTACACTTATAGCATATAACGGTCCATTCACATGATTATTGCTAGACCAGGTTTGACAGGGTAGCAACTCGCAAAAGAGGAAAAGTCTTGTGAACCAATTGAAATCAGGGTACCTTCAAGAGGAATCCATTTCAGTACGGAGTCGTTTTGTTTTACACCACCACCACCACCACCACCACCACCACCACCACCACCACCACCACCAAACACCTCTTCCTGGCAGTCACAAAGAGGCCTGTTGCGATGCCCACAATAAAAATTGCCAGGCTGGAACGTACAGCTCCAACCATCCCAAAACTAAGCATTTGGGGCACTTTCACTTGACACAGTCGCCATCACAACCCCCACCATGGGGTGATGACTCGCCCAAAGACTGAGGTTGGTGGGATGTTCAGCGCCTGGAGACGGCACCGCGCCGCTCCGCTCAAAGAGGCGCGCTTTTGGACGCGGCTGAGCCGAGAGCGACGAAGAATGGATCGACTTCATCCCAACCTCTTGATGTTCAACTCGGAGTTCATATCCGAAGCAGGCGGTAATTAAGTGTGAGTGTGATTTCTTGATGTGCTCAGTACTTGCTGGGTTGAGAACGGGCAGGTACAATCAAATTCCGAGATCCTCAAAGGATGTTGCAGATGGCAAAATCCAAAGGACATGGACCGCATCATGGAATCTGCAAAGAAATACGGATCCCCAAGCGAGAGCCCTGGCGACCTTGTTTGGGGTCAGTTTAAAGGGAAGCCAAAGGAAAACCACCCATCTAGGGGGTCCCCCTATTTTGACACAGACCAATGTTCCGTCGGTTGTCTGCAAAGGACAACGAATTGTCGGGTCCTTGTCGCTTACATCGCCGGGCTTCACAGAGTTCACCTTGTCCAAGCCCAGTTGGAAGTACCTCGGGCCGCCCTTGGGGCCTGGCAGTCTGAGAGCTTTCCTTGGTTTCCCTTCAAGCACCAACCAAAAGGCATTCGGTTTAAACAGGTTGGGACTCCTGCGACCTACCAGGCTCCTAGTAATAAGTCTGTGAAAAACCACGGTCGAAGGAAACAGCATGTTCAACCTGATTGAAAAGCATGCTTACCTACTATAGTGGTACCAAAAGCACTGGGCAAGTTTTATCCTGATCCAGGGCTGGACACCCATCCTTCCCCAGACTAAGAAAGTGAAGTTCACTGCTCACAGCAAACGGCCCTTTTTTTGCAGACCAAAGGAAGCATCCGCTTTGGATGGGTAGTGTTCAGGTGGATAGGACCCCATGGACCCAACCAAAGGGCACGAGGCAACGCCCAGAACAAGGATGACCACGATGCCCAGGAGGTACCTCAGGCCACGGTCGCAGGAGTTGCAAAATTGGCTGCAACAAACAGACCATGGCCCCCTTTGAAGGAAAACCGAAAGGAG
>CAUJNA010002801.1:0-19965 GCA_963377175.1 Effrenium voratum | reverse complement strand
ACGTGAACACACATATGTGTACACGTGAACACACACATATCTCCGCGCACCCGGAACACACACACACGAGTGTTCATCTGAAAACAAACATGTGTTCACCTGGAACACAAACACGTGTCCATTGGAACACACATGTGTGTACACGTGAACACACATATGTGTAAACGTGGGAGACGCAAATGCGCACACGTGAACACACACATGTGCACACGTGCAACACACACATGTGTACTGCACATGTGAACACACACATTTATGCGCGCGCGGAAAACCCAGACACACACGAGTGTTCATCTGATAACAAACACGTGTTCTCCTGGAACACAACCGTGTGTCTAATTGGAACACAGACGTGTGTACACGTGAACACACATATGTGTACACGTGTACACAGCACACGTGGAACACACACATGTGTACTGCACATGTGAACACACACATTTATGCGCGCGCGTAAAACACAGACACACACGAGTGTTCATCTGATAACAAACACGTGTTCTCCTGGAACACAACCGTGTGTCTAATTGGAACACAGACGTGTGTACACGTGAACACACATATGTGTACACGTGAACACACACACATATATATGCGCACCCGGAGAACACACACACACGTGCGTTCATCTGAAAACAAACATGTATTCACCTGAAACACAAACACGTGTCCAATTGGAACACACATGTGTGGACACGTGAACACACAAATGTGTGCACGTGGAACACACATATGTGTGCAAATGAACACACACATGCGCATGCGGAGCAGACACACACACACACGTGTTCATCTGATAACAAACATGTGTCCTCCTGGAACACAAACACGTGTCCAGTTGGAACGCACATGTGCGCACGCGTGAACACACAATGTGTGCACGTGAACACACATACAAAAAAGGTGCACGCGGAGCAGACACACACGCACGTGTTCATCTGATAACAAACATGTGTTCTCCTGGACACATACACGTGTCTGATAAGAACACACATGTGTGTACACGTGAACACACATATGTGTACACGTGCAACACGCATATGTGCGCACGTGAACGCACATATGCGTACATGTGGAACACACATATGTGCACACGCGAACACACACACACACACACATATATATATATATATATGCGCGCCCAGAACACGCACACACACACACACACATGCGTACACCTGGAACACATATGTGTGTATGTCTGGAAAGCACATTTCTGTTCACCTGCAACACACATATGTGTTCACCTGGAACCCATATATGCGCTCACTTGGAACAGGCATTTGTGTTCACGTGCGACACTGGTGCAGACCTGGATCACACAAGCAGGTTTAACCAGAACAAACTTCTGTGTTGACTTGTAACACACATATGTGTACACATGGAACACACGTGTGTGCACATGTGGAGAAACATGTGCAACACAAATGTGCCACACACATGCGTTCACCTGGACAACAAAAATGTGTTCACATGGAATTTACATTTCCTGCACGCCTGGGCGACACATAAATCAAGTTCCCGAAGCCGGCTGTGAGGCGCTATTCCATGGGGCTCTGCCTTGAACAACGCTTGTGTTTTATATGCGTGTTCCAAGTAGGAAAATAGTGTTCGTGTACGATCAATCTAGCTTTTTTTGCAACACATTGCTAGCGCGCGAGCCTGCTGCTGCTGCTGCTGCTACTACTGCTAGTACTATCAGTATCGGATGCGTCTCCAGCAGTTACAGGCTTCAGCTTAGCAAAAGCTTTCCGGCGCATTGCGATTCTTTCTCGCTTAGCTGCACAGTGTCTTTCGTATCGATTGCTAAAGTGCTTTGATCGTATTGTGGCAACTCTTCGTATCGATTCAGTAAAGCATTTGCTTTCGCAGGGAAATACGCAACCCAATTCTTCCGTATGCTCGGTACAAGGCATTCCTGCCGTCTTGCCTCAGCCGTTGTTTCTCCCCTTTGTCCAGCAAATCGCACTCCATGATAATTGCATGCGAGGAGAGCGGAAGCAAATTTGGATTGAAGCGTAACTGGGAACCGGTCACAGCTGACCACTGCGCTAGCGCCTTGCTAGCGCGCGGCTAGCGCGGGTTCGCCGTATTTTTTGGAGTCACGGCGACCATCTGTGTGGATTTGACAAATTAAGGCCACGTAGGATGAAGGTAAACGTGCGGGCTGGCTTCAAGTACTAAGTAAGAACTGCAACATTACACCCTTGAAAGCCACGCAAAGCCCATCGCGGCAACCCACGCGCCAACTCTTGGAAACCAAGATCACCGAAGACCCTAGCGCAAACCAAGCGCCATCCTAGCGCCTCCAGTGGGGAGCGGGCAATCCCTTGGTATTTGCAGGACTCCGCTTTGTGTGAATGAAAAACTGCACAAAGTGACTGCGACGGTGGCCTCTGTAGACTAAACCCCCTTACTAGGAATTTTGACCGGATCGCATATGTGTTTTATCAGAACAATCGCATGCTTTCACCTGGAACACAAACATGTGCTGACGTGGAACACACTCATGTGGTCACATGCAAAAAGTGCGTGTTCACTTGGAACGCGCCGATGTGGTCAGCTGGAACACACCAAGACCACACAATCATTTACTTGAAGCACTCGTACGTGCATCCGCAGCATGCTGCCTGTGGCTTGATCAAGCGCACGCGCGCGCTCAAACACACGTTTCTGAGCCTCAAACACACATGCGGGCCCGCGGAATACACCGCGAATGACCAGGGAGCCGTGCCAGGCATCCAGGCTGGGGGACAACAAGAAGGAGACAAAGGGAGACAAATGAACCCGTCCGCCCGGAGAGCCGTGCCAGACATCCAAGCTGGGAGACAAACGAATCCGTCCACCCAGAAAGCCGTGACAGGCATCCAGGCTGGGAGACAACCGGGGCCAAATAAAGGGAGACAAAGGGAGACAAATGAATCTGTCAGGCAAATGAAGGGAGAGGAACCCGTCCGCCGGGAGAGCCGGGACAACCCCAGGTGCCAAGAGCACCACTGGGTATCTCGGCGTAGGTTCGTTGAACATCATCAAAGAATCGATAGACGATGTAACTCCAGCGTGATTCACGTTTGTTTCACCGGGGGGTTAACAGAGCCTTCTCGTAGCTGAAGCCGTGCACCGCAGCGCACCGCTCTCGTCAGCTCGGGACTCCAAATGCGAGCAAGGACAGAGAGAGGCCGCAACTGATAACGAGGCACTGAACGAACAGACAGGGTGTAGCCAACGATAGACAAGGAAGACGACCCACCACGAGCCCAAGCGAAATCGAAGTCCAGATGAAGGGCAGACAGAGGAGGGCCCTGTCCCCAACATCCACAAGACAAGGAATGACCGAAGCCAGGGCCAAAGCCGAAGGCAAACCAGACCCCGCCAAAAGGACAGAACCGCGGGAAGTGAAGGAAACCGCGGAGCGTGAGTGCCACACATCCAGGCTGGGAGACAACGGGAGACAAATGAATCCGTCCACTCAGAGAGGCATCCAGGCTGGGAGACAACGGGAGACAAATAAAGGGAGACAAAGGGAGACAAGTGAATCTGTCCGCCTGGAGAGCCGTGCCAGACATCCAGGCTGGGAGACAACGGGAGACAAATGAAGGGAAACACAGCCCAGAGAGCCGTGCCAGACAAATGAAGGGAGACAAAGGGAGACAAATGAACCCGTCCACCCAGAGAGCCGTGCCAGGCATCCAGGCTGGGAGGCAACGGGAGACAAATGAAGGGAGACAAAGGTGACAAATGAACCCGTCCACCCAGAGAGCCGTGCCAGGCATCCAGGCTGGGAGACAACGGGAGACAAATGAAGGGAGACAAAGGGAGACAAATGAACCCCTCCACCCCAGAGAGCCGTGACAGGCGTCCAGGCTGGGAGACAACCGGGGCCAAATAATGGGAGACAAAGGGAGACAAATGAATCCGTCAGGCAAATGGAGGGAGAGGGAGACAAATGAACCCGTCCGCCGGGAGAGCCGGGACAACCCCAGGTGCCAAGAGCACCACTGATTATCTCAGCGTAAGGTTCGTTGAACATCCTCGAAGAATCGATAGAGGATTTAACTCCAGCGTGATTCACGTTTGTTTCACCGGGGGGTTAACAGAGCCTTCTCGTAGCTGAAGCCGCGCACCGCAGCGCACCGCTATCGTCAGCTCGGGACCGCAACTGATAACGAGGCACTGAACGAACAGACAGGGTGTAGCCAACGATAGACAAGGAAGACGACCCACCACGAGCCCAAGCGAAAGCGAAGTCCAGATGAAGGGCAGACAGAGGAGGACCCTGTCCCCAACATCCACAAGACAAGGAATGACCGAAGCCAGGGCCAAAGCCGAAGGCAAACCAGACCCCGCCAAAAGGACAGAACCGCGGGAAGTGAAGGAAACCGCGGAGCGTGAGTGCCACACATCCAGGCTGGGAGACAACGGAGACAAATGAATCCGTCCACCCAGAGAGCCGTGCCAGGCATCCAGGCTGGGAGACAACGGGAGACAAATGAAGGGAAACAAAGGGGTGCCAGACATCCTGGGAGACAAAGGTAGACAAATGAACCCGTCCACCCAGAGAGCCGCGCCAGGCATCCAGGCTGGGAGACAACGGGAGACAAATGAAGGGAGACAAAGGGAGACAAATGAACCCGTCCACCCAGAGAGCCGTGCCAGGCATCCAGGCTGGGAGACAACGGGAGAAATCAAGGGAGACAAAGGGAGACAAATGAACCCGTCCACTTAGAGAGCCGTGCCAGGCATCCAGGCTGGGAGAGAACGGGAGACAAATGAAGGGGACAAAGGGAGACACATGAACCCGTCCACCCAGAGAGCCGTGCCAGATCCAGGCTGGGAGACAACGGGCGACAAATGAAGGGAGACAACGGGAGACAAGTGAATCTGTCCACCCAGGCATCCAGGCTGGGAGACAACGGGAGACAAATGAAGGGAGACAAAGGGAGACAAATGAACCCGAGCCGCGCCAGGCATCCAGGCTGGGAGACAAATGAAGGGAGACAAAGGGAGACAAATGAACCCGTCCACCCAGAGAGCCGTGCCAGGCATCCAGGCTGGGAGACAACGGGAGACAAATGACAAAGGGAGACAAATGAACCCGTCAACCCAGACTGGATCATCCAGGCTGGGAGACAACGGGAGACAAATGAAGGGAGACAAAGGGAGACAAGTGAACCCAGGGAGACAAACGAACGCGTCCACCCAGAGAGCCGTGCCAGGCATCCAGGCGGGGAGACAACGGGAGACAAATGAAGGGAGACACAGGGAGACAAATGAACCCGTCCACCCAGAGAGCTGTGCCAGGCATCCAGGCTAGGGCTTGGCAACAGGCGAGCCACCTTAAATGAATTTAGAACCCCTCACAGTAAACTGTTTGGGGAACTATTTGCAACAGTTGTCACACATATATATTCCGAAACATGTGTGTTCATATATTTTTTGCGGGGCCGAAAAAACGCACACACAAACACACACATCGATCTGAAAAAATATTTTCACAATTGTTCTCACATATAATATACATGTATTCCGGAAAAAAAAAGCTGCGCTGCGATGAAAAGCGCCGACCCCAAACCCTAAGCGTGCAACTGCTCCGTGCCTGTTTTCTCACTCTTGCGAAAGTTGCCCGTTGAGGCGCAGCAAGAAACGCTGAAGCAAGCGCTTCGAAAGCGTACTTGCGTGGACCGCTCCGCGTGCCACACTGCAAGTTTTTCCAACATTATCCTCTTCTGTCCAGCAGCTCACAAACCGGCAGTTTAGCCGAGTGTCTCGCAAGACTGTCTCGCACACAAATGTGTGGAGCTTCGGCCTCACTTTCCACAGCGGCCGCTTCTCCTTTGATGCCTTGTCCGCCAGCCAGACAAGA
This sequence comes from Effrenium voratum, assembly GCA_963377175.1. Taxonomy (NCBI): domain Eukaryota; class Dinophyceae; order Suessiales; family Symbiodiniaceae; genus Effrenium; species Effrenium voratum. The sequence continues at coordinate 14,102 of CAUJNA010002801.1, read as the reverse complement.
CACTGAGCGTACAGCACGCCCAACCTTGCAGATGCGGCGAGCCAAGCTCATGTGCGAATCTGAACTCGTGTGAATATGCATCCATGGTCATGAGCTATCCCAAACTCTGCCAAAAAAAAACGAGGCTCCAATCCGGTTGCATGCATTCGAATCTCTGCAGGCAGGATGCTCCCGACAACGGGCATGCGCCTCGTCATCCAGCCACATCCCAGAATTGTCAACCAGGTAGCTCCACTCGTTCAAGCTCCATGCCAGCACAGCTGGCATGCCAAGTTCAGGGACGTCGGTGTCCTCAAAAAAACCGAGGACGCAACACACATTTACATTCAGCGCAACTCAGCCCCATCGATTGCAATCATGATGGCAGCAACATGCCCCAGCAACGCAAACTGCAGCTTAAGATCTCGCAGCAGGTGGGCCAGAAAGTTGATCCTTGCATGCACGCGCATGGCGCCAATCAAGCTGGGACACTGAAGCAATTGACATTGAAAATTAAAGTCTCATGCATGCGTGCAAGAAAAAAACAATGAACGTCAAAGTACATGTGCGTACAAAGGCGCAGAACCTTGTTGTTCCATCCTTTGCTGTAGGCCAGCGGGAAATCCAGCGACAAAGTGTCCACCCCCAATTTTTGGAGGGACAGCTCTTCCAGGGAAGACGATGGGATGTTGTGCTCCTTGCACCATCGCCACATGTCGGTGCTGAGGTGGTGCAGCCTGTCATCGAACGTGCTTAAGTGCTGGTATTGAGGAAGGTGCTCAACCTCAGACAGCGCACCAAGCAAATGACAAACACGGCTCGATCAGTGAGCCCATGAAACAAATCGCATGCATGCATGCATGCGCCCTCAAAAAAGGGCAGTGGAAACACGGCAAGGCGCCGACACAAGCGCAAGGCTTGCCGCGCTGTCGCGAGCTGTCCCCAGCCAGACAGAGTGCAGCACGTCAGCATGTTCCATATGTGGCGTCCAGCCGCTCAGTTGCCACATCCTTGTTCTGCCACACAAAGTGCATGAAACCACCCGAGAAATAGGTTTTGCGCATGCAACAAAAATATCTTGAAAAATGCCATCAAGGTCAAGGTGCGGAATGCCCTCTCCCACACCTACAAACGCAGATGATGAAAAGACCGCAGTTCGGGCTTTTTGCACGCATGCACTCTTGCAAGATTGAGCTGAGAGACTGGACATCGTGGCTGCTTCAACTTCCTCGGGCTGGTTGAAGGGCAACCCAAAGAAGTCCAACCAAGGTCGGTCGCGCCGCCCAGCAAAGCACCTGCGGCAAATCTCACCACCTCCCGAGGACAAATGAAGATAGTTTCTCTTCTCAAGAAGCCACTCCACCTTGTACTTTTGGTCGCCCTTCCCCGCCAGGTAGTGCACGCTCCAACCGCCAAGCTGAGGATCAGGCTTGCTGATCACGTTCAGCATCCTCACAAGATGGCCTTGCAAACTTTGCAGTGTCAGGTTGATAGAGCCGTCATAGGCGAACAACTTCGATGGGATCACCTAATGCATCAACACGCAGGCGCAAAATGCGGCACATTCAAGACAATGTGCATATTATGGCCAAGGAACGCAAATGGGAAACTTGTTCTTCCACACAGCGGCGTGCACACCAAGAGGGCTGAAGGACATGATCATGATCGGCTTCTTCCGCTTCCCTTCGCCCTCATCTCCGTGCAAGGTGAAGCCGCAAGCGCGGCCTCGCTGTTCCTCTTCGAACTGCTGCACAGGGTGGTGCCTCGGCACATGTAAGTGCGCAAACAAAGGAAGGCACTCAAACAATTGGAACGAAGCCCGCATTCCAAAACAAAAACAGGGGATGTCGTTTTTTGTTCTTCTTTTTTTATTTCTTTCGTTTTTCCAACAGACTTGGTGGTGAAAAGAGGGCTTCTCAGAATCGGGGATTTCTTCTTGGGATGGTCATGTGGGTGTTCTTAAAGGGAACCACAGGGAAAGCCACCTATGTGGAGGTCCCCAATTTTGAGAACACCCAAGACTTGATGTGGCGCAAAGTGGATGTGCCTCAAAAACCAAAGAAACATGCCAGGTCTCTCTCCCCATCTCTCGCTGCGGGCGCGAACCCAGAAATCAGACCAGTCGAAGTTGCCAGTCCTAGGATGTGTCTCCACCGGCACAAAGCAAAATAGCGCCGCAAAAAAAAGAGTAAATATAAGTAAATACATGCTCATTCACCATACATGCAAGCATCATCAACTCCCACCGGCCAGCCTCAAAGATCGCCCGGCACATGTGCTCCGGACTGAAAACTGGCCACTCCTTGTAGACCACACGCGCGGGCTGAGCGCCCTTCACACATGGCCGTCTTCTTTTCGCCTTGGCTCCCGCCTTGGCTCTCGATTTGGCTTTCGGCTTTCGAGCAGCCCCCACTTCCCGAGCTGCTCTGATGTCCAGCACCGGCAGCACCACATAGGAGAGCTGGCACTTGATGGCCCCAGCCTCGGATTTTAAGTGAAAAAAGGAACAAAACAGCGATGTCTGGATCACCTCCCCCAAATCAGCCAAACTGCGTCATTGCTTCTGTTCATTTCTCTGTGAATAGATCGCTCGCAATGCCCTCGATATCCGCGTTTGCGAATCAAGGAAGCGACCCACTTGGTGCCTGCAAGCATGCAGTGTTTTCAAACGCTTCTCGGATCGATTGAAGGGGGCAAATGAGTATGTGACGCAGGATTGCCAAGGCACTCTTCGACACATTGCCAGCACCGGCCTCCTCCACAGCAGCTGCAGCAAACTTCTGGGCCAGGTTCGCCGGCAATCCTCTGCCAACCTGCTCAATCGCCACCCGCATGATCGGGGACTCCTCCAGCGAGATCCGCGGCTGATTGGCCTGCTTCTCCGCCCCATTGCCAACAGCTTTGCGCTTGAGGTTGCGCAAGCGCCTCAGCATCCTAAGATTCACAAAGTTTGGTCATGTGTGCATGTGTGTGTGCACACATGTGCGTGTTTGTTTGCAAGGCGTGCGAATACAACATCATGTGGCTTCTCGAGGTCGCCTTTTTTTAACTCTTGGTATTTTTGGATGCAATGAAAATTATCTTCATGCAGATTCATGGCTGGAGCAATTGAAGACCGGATGGACAAGAATGAGTCGCACATACAGCATGCACCTTCAACTTCAGCATCACGCTCCAACCTACCTATCCCATGCACGGCGCAAGTTTTTTTTCCACAGGACTCAGCGTCGTACGTTGCGTGTTCATCACGCACCCCAAACCCTAAGATGGCACCGCAGCATGGCGCATCCAAGACCCATGCAAAGCCATGCTCATGCAACCATCTCCGCATCATGTATGTAAGTGGGTGTCACGTGTCATGTCATGAACATGGCTCTGCAGAAAGCAAATGTTCCGGGCTCAGCCGCGAATGAAAATCAAACAAAAACAGCCGTCATTGACTCGATCAAGGAAACTTGCAAATTTAAGGCTGTTAACAGCACGTTGCTAAGCTTCCGGAGCGCACCCTAAGACTTGGCTTTTGCCTTGGCCTTGCCTTTTGGCTTGCCGAGCACCTCCCTCTTGTGGGACTGCAGCAGGGCGTTGGCAGTTTTTACATGTTTGCGGTAGCCAACCACCCATGTTGAAACGCTTTGGAGCACTTGAGCCACAGCATCTTTTGCCGGGCGTGGCCCCAAGTTGAGCAACTCCTTGCGCGCGACCCCCAAGTGGTGGGAGCAGTCAACGAGGAGTTGGGCCAGGGCAGCCTGGGATTCCAGCTGCTCCAGCCTGGGTGCAAAACAAAGGCATCCAAAAAAAAAAGCGCATATATACATGGATACAATGAGTCGATCAGGCACAAGCCGAGTTGCTGAGCAGACACAGTTGTGCAAACTCCTTGTGCGTCTGTTGACGCCTTCACCCACGCCTGCAGGAAAGCAACTGGGTCATCCTCCTCGGCAATCATTTCCAGCTGGGAGCCGTTTTGCTTCTGCTTCTTGACAGCTGAGTTGCGCTTACGCTTCTTATTGTCATCCTCACCTTCCACAGTCCCTGCAGGGGTGGGCGGAGCAGACGAAGTGCCGGGCTCTGCGATGGGCGTGGATCCTGCTGCCACATGTGTCGCAGAGGTCATTCTCTTCATCAGATCCAGCGCGACCGATCCCTCACATCCCACCTCCATACACAATCTTCCTTGCCATTTGTCGGGTCGACTAATTCAGCAACCTATAAACAAATGCATGCACATGGTCATGAAGCACACAAGACTGCCACCAAGAATCAAAGCTTTTAGTGCTGGTCGAGCGCGTTTGCTCCCCATAGAGCAGGAAGGTCTCCACGGTGGGATCGTTCCGATCGAACGATGTCCTGACTCCATGTGGCAGCAACGGGCCAACGCCAACTTTCGAACACCGTGTCTCTTTTTCAAAAAAACTGCCAAGCAACCACCATGCGGTGGCTTTGTGGGATCAAAACCTGCCAAAAACTTAAGCGAGCCGCCCATGTTGCTCACATCGCCTGCGTGCAGCAAAGCGGTTCGCCTGCAGCACGTCGTTGTTGAAATGCTGCATCACCGCGTCCCACTTGACGTACCGGCCTGGGCTCTATGCAGCCCTCCCACAAAAAAACACCATGATTCAATTGGGCACCATCTGACTGGCGGCCAAGCGACCCGCGTCTCGGTCTTCGGTTTCCTGCAGCTTTCGAAAGCGAAGCACTGCCTCCACAGCAAATCCGTCTCCTGCACAACCCAGACACACCATGAAGGCACACGTGCAAAATATGCAATTAGGAAATTGATCTATCAGCGACCCAAAAAATAAAAAATGGCCCCATGATGGACACCCAGCCTTCAGCGGCAATGAACTTCGCAAAGGCTGCCGTGCGGCTGTCTCCACCTCTCCTCAGCTTGGAGTTTGGGTGGGTTCTCCACCCCAAACCCTAAGACATCACAATTGAAGCTGAGGTTCTCACATGAACGTTTCAGCTCATCAGTGTTGGCACCGTTCCGCTTCACGAACCTCTCGAACTGCCGCCACTCTTTTGGGTGTGTGTTGCTGTTGCAGCGCTTCGGGATCACAGCCAGTTGAGTCGCCTCGAGATCAACCTTCTCAGCATTCTTGCATCGACTAGAGCTTCACCATCAAGCTCAAGCAATTCTGCCTCGGTCAAAGTCAAGGGAGACGCCTGCAAGCTTGTTGTAGGAGGTGACACGGCAGCAGCCCCTGCAGGGCTGATGTGGGTTGGTGCCGGCGGAGACTGCGTGGATTGGTTGCCATCTGCTGGCAGACCCTCGAGGGTTGGCTGGCCCACTGGGGCGGTGCCGGCGGCTGCACTCAGCAAACGCTGAAGCGCAGAAGGGTCGAGCTGGGACAGAAGGGCTTGCGCTTCCACAAGCAAGTCAGCTTGTGCATTGGGAGGTGTTTCCTCCAAGGGTAGGGTCTCCAGCTGCGAAGGGTCCTTGGGCTGGGTGTCCAGCACTGTCGCACCATGGGGTGCCTGGTCTGCTGACGAGTCGTCACGCCCGCTGCACATGGATGAGGTCTCGCTTGGCGCAGCAGGGTCTGCAGCGGGGCTGCCCAAATTGTTCCAGTACTTCGCATATTTGGCCTTTGTTGGCCCATCCAGCACTGGCAAGGAATCGGGATCCTTGTCCTGAAAAAGCACATGCACGCGTGAACATGTGGCATGCAGAGACCTTTCAATGAAGCGCTCCTGCTTGCGGGATTTCTTTGGTCTGGTAGCCGGCTTTGGCACAGGTGTTGAGGAACCTGTGTCAGCATTGGCCTTCCATGTTGCAGCCAAAGCTGATGACTCGGGCGGCACGGTCAGGTCTTGTGCCGCCAACAAATCCAGGCCAGCATCCAAAGCTGCACCCTTGTGGCAAGTGCTGGCCAGTGTGGCAGCGCTGGTGTCATTCGGGACCAAGGACTGCGTGACATGTGTGTACTCGCACAAGCAACGAATGGAATATCTTGCAAATCTGCGAGCAACCAACTGCCAGTGCCTGGTGCATAGCTGCCGCATCGCTGGTGTCCTCAAAGGATCCTGTCCGGCCAACCGTGCTTGCTGATCGAGCGGGCGACTGCAGCGCGTTCCTTACCCGCAATGACATGAAGTTGACGGCCGGGAAAAAAACACATCCCTAAACACATGGTGAATTCGTTGCGGTCACACACAACATGACCCTCCCAATTTGCGAACTCAGCGCTGCACATGCGGTCCCGCACTTGATGCTGTTGCTCCGGCGTCAAAAACGCCATGGTGTCCGCCAGGTGTGCATCAATGCGACGCACAAGCGCCTCCATGGCATTGCGTGCACCCACCATGGTTGGACAATGTCACACACACAAGACACATGTCTGTGCGCCCGGCAGCTTGATCCGGATCCTGCTCGGTGGTCATGTGTGCCGCAGAAGCTGACATAGCGAGTGGCTAGGCGGTATCAAACAAAAGGGTATCATGTGTGTGACAGTGTGCTGCAATTTTGGGCAGAATGTACCAGGTTGATGCAGCGCACCTGATTTTGACAAAAGGTTTGCTCCTTCGTATACAATTCAATTGATGTGACATACAGTGCAACCTGCATCAGCTTGCGTTATGTTGCATTGTGTTTGATAATGTTAATTACCCCTGAAACATGCAGCACATGCATTGATCCACTGGTGACGCACACGGAGCAGTGTCAACATGAGCGCAAAGGCGCACACCCCAGAAAAAAATGTCTGACGTGTGTGACATGTGAGGAACAACTGAAAATACGTGATCTAAAAAACACAAACGAGTTTGGCAAAGTTGACAGATATTTGCAAATCTGACAGAATTTGACAGAATTTGACAGAATTTGACAGAATTTGACAGAATTTGACAGAATTTGACAGGATTTGACAGAATTTGACAGAATTTGACAGATTTGACAGATTTGACAGATTTTGACAGATTTTGACAGAATTCGACAGAATTCGACAGAATTCGACAGAATTCGACAGATCTCGACAGATCTGAAAATTGTGATCATGTTTAGGGTTTAGGTGTGTGAAATCCAAGACACATCCATGCCAAACTCAAGAATTCAACTTAGCACGCACATGCGTGCAGATCAACATGTGTGATTATGTCAAGGCTTTCAGTATTTGTTCATCATGAGCACTTGTTTGCCCGAGCACCACAGAATTGGTCCAAAGTCTTTCAGACCGAAGATGCAACCGCTTTGGGCGCACCACACAAACATTCAGGACATTCCTGGTCTGCAACATGGCATGCATCTGAATCTCGCGATCAACAAATTGTTACACACAAAGAGTGGCGCATCGATTGCTGGCAAAAGGCACTTGCACCAGTCGACATATATAGGCTCACCAATACAGCTATACCCCCAACACAAAGCTTAACACACATGTGAGATGTTGAGAGCCTATAGGTGTTTACCCCCTTGCAGCTATAGAGAATCTGCGGGCCAGGAATGTGGCAGGATCACGCCCCACGTCTTCATCGCATAGCTGGCCACTTCCAGCAAGCCGGCCTCACCAAGCGCCACACACGGCACTGAGAGAGACTAACTGTGTGATATGACCTGCCTCCTCCAGCCAGTCAATAGGTTCGGAGAAGAGCAGCTCAATGTTGGCCGCCTCGCACAACACACAGATGCCGATTGATGCAAACTTGTCACACAGGAGATTAAGACACTCGTGAAATATCTATGTAACAGCTCGCCTCGTTGTAGCTGTCCGGATGATCCAGACACTCAAACATCGGCGGTGGGCTGGGGCTCTTCGCAGCCTCGTCAGAAGCCTCGACACGCAGAGCTCATGTGTGACAATAGGCCCACATTGAAAACACACAAACGTGTGCATCTGCAGCAAAGCCGCCGATTCTATGGACCCCCCGCCAGGAATAAACCAGCTTCTTAGGAGCGCAGCGCCAAACTCTTTCGTGTAATGCCTGAGCAGCTTGCCAAGGCATGCTGCGAACATATCCGTGCAAAATCAACCGAACGTGCCAAGCTGCTGTGTGCTCTTCAGCTCTGCATTTCCAGATACCCGCTTTCTGCCGCTCTCCTCGCTGCAATGCGCACACAACCGCTTTGTGCCTACAAGCCAGGCGCATCGTCAACATCCTGAAACACGAAGCTGGGAAATGAAAAGGCACGCGACCATGCATGCACCAAAAGATTGGTGCGTTATATGAGGATGAGGCTCATCGAAACTGATGTCCATGAGCTGACGCTTCTTTCGGTTCTGCATGTCCACCTTCTCCGGCTTTTGCTCACACATCCAAGCCCACGGCACGGCGTGTGAGACATAAAGCCAGGTTGGTTTTCTGGTCTCAGCCCCCCAGCAGTCTTGGCGAACCTCCAGCCGAACTGTGTGGAACTCGCGGATGCACTTCTGGAAGAACGGCTGCCGCTCCATCGCGGTTCCCGCTCGGTGAGCAGGCTGCTCAAGGATCGTCGCAGCCCCCAAAGCCCTCGCAAAGATGGTGTACAGCCAGCTGCGCACTGCAAGGAAATTGCCTTGGCGCACCCCAGCAACGCCCCCATCTCCGGCCGGGTGCAGCCATGAGCGGAGGGACGTGCCCATGTTTGCCCAGCAAAACGAGGAGCCTCAGAGAAGCCAAGAACCATGCAGTCTGAATGTCTAATTGATTTTTCGTGCGTTAAGTCACAAGGCGGCGCAAGGAGACATAGAGCCCCTCTCTGCAGCCTCCTCAGCACCACCAGCCCCAGCCTCGGAACAAACACTTGACACGCACATGGTCTCCTTGAAGTATCACGCACTCAACTTCAATATGATCCTTCAACTGCGCCCAGTGGCAAAAAAGCAGCTGGTTGCGTAAGATCAAAAGGCTCTCCATAAGCAACGTCGAATGAGCGGGCAATCAGTCCCATCTCTCTGGCAGCTTGTGTGAACTGCTGAGTGCCTGAAAAGAACTCAGCCACCTGGATGTCTGCTATATGGGGCGCTGCCTGCGGAGTGAAGGCCAGGATGTAGATGATGACCACCAGAGCCCTGGGCCTCATGCAGTCAATGAAGGCCATGCACGATCATTTATATGAGACACGCGGCTAAGCGTCACTCCGAAATCCAGCATCTCTTTAACTCGAGGTCGAGGGCCCATCCGGCACGTGCCCACACATGCGGGCGAGAGCGGCATGGCAATTTGCGGAGCTCAATATAATGAAAGAAATTGGGTCGAAAAACTTGACCTGGCAATCCCTTACTCGCTCAAGGCGCCCTCACTTTTTGAAAGTGCGGCCTCGCGGAGACCTTTGCCACCCATACCGCTTGAACACGGTCATGCAGATATATAGGCAACTGCACAAGGCAATCAACGTGCAACTGGCCAAGTGCTCCATCAAATCAAATCAAATCAAATCACATCATCATGCAATCAAGTCAACAGGATTGTTTTCAGCCAGGCTCTGCAAGTCCCGGAGTGACAGCTCGCATGCTTTGTACAGGTGCCGCTTTGCGCTGTTTGTTTGCAATGGGGCCACAACAAAATGTTTTGCTTGGAAAAAGCTTCATGTGAAAAAGCTCGCACCTATATGTACCGTCGGCGCTTCCTCTCAGCCTCCGGCAGGCTCTCCATAATGATCCTATAGAAACACTACACTTGCACGCACACATCGTTCAAACGCTGAGCATAGGGCTGTCGGACCGCTGACTGCCGCCACAGCGCCATCGCCACCTATAGTTTGCAGACACAGACTCTAGGATGAGTGCATGAGAGCGGCTTTGGGCCCGTGCTGGCCGTTTGACGCCCGATTCAGCGGCCTTCCTGCAACTCGGCTCATGGCAGAACAGTGGGGGAAAGACGCGCAACATGCTGCAACTGCAGGAGCACAAGTCCTGACAAACTCGTAGAAGGCTTGCTGCATCGGACCTTCAGAAGCCTGCAAGCAACATTACACATGACAAGTTCATGCCACGCTATATAGGTCAGCCCTGCCTTGCGTGGTTTTTTCGTCTCTGGGTTTGGAACCAAATCCTGCGCAAGACGACAACACATTCTATCACAGGGTTGCGGTTGCATGTGTCCTCCTTTTTGTCTTCATTGTCGAAAACCTCTTCGATCGAGTCCTCATCCTGCATTGGTTTGCAAACTGGCGCAACTGCGATAAGCTGCCCTCTTTTCGCACCTCATTGTCCTTGGCATGTGCGCTGCCTGCACCACCAACCTGAAAATTGCAAATCAGCAACAACGAAGGTACTGCTTCAGCTTGTCCGGCCTGCCCGCCCTTGCTGACTTTCTTGCTCTCGGCGCCGGCATGGACACCACTGGCCTGCCAGCCAGCCACATGCGGGTTGTCGTCTGCTCACCCACGCTGACCTTCTTGATCCTGCTCTTGGCAGCAGCAGCTGCATCACCCACCTGACAAAAGCAGTACGCGAGCAATCTGCGTGACAGGCCACCCACGCTGACCTGCTCCTTGTTGCCGGCAGCCGCATCGCCAACCTGGAAAAGAGCAAATTTCAGTCGCCTCGATATGGAAAAAAGCAGCCAACCTGCTCGCCCTTTCCGGCAACCGCATCACCGACCTGGAAAAATGCAAGCAGCCATGACAGGCATGTAGTATAAAAAAGCAAACAGCCGCCGCAATCTGTCACAGCACCTTCTTGCCCTTGCCGGCAACCACAACAGCAACCTGGGCAAAAACTGCAAGCCGCCAAAACGCGAGCATACAGTCTGTGTCAGGCCTGCCCACCTTTCTCGTCCTTGCCGGCAACCACATCGTCAACCTGGAAAAGGCGCAGCGTCCGCAAGGTGAGCAACCTGTGTCACAGGCCTGCTCGTCCTTGCTGACCATCTTGCCCGCCGCGCCACCAACCTGGAAAATAAAACAAAAGCAAAGCATGACAGACGCTCTTGTGAAAAGCACTTATATAAGGGCAAAACGTCTTGGCCACCTTCTGCTTTTTGCTCTTCTCCTGCCACAATTAACTCAAGAGAGATACCAGACTCAAGCCCTGCCTGGCCCACCTGTCTGACCCGGCACCGGCGCCTCAAAAAGCAAAGATGAGATTACATGTTGGTTTCAACCTGAAACACGCCTGCAAACAATGAATTGGCAGCAAGCTTCGTGCGAGAGAACTTGAGGGCGAGACATCTTGGCGAAGAGCCGCGCCAGCATCCGCCTCCAGACAAGCGCAGGTGACTCATGCAGGCACGTGCGTCCAAATAGAGCCAACACATGATGCGATTCATGTTGAGTGATGATGATGATGATGATGATGATGATCGATAATCATGATGATGATGATGAGGATGAGGATGGGAATGATGAGGATGAGGATGAGGATGAGGATGAGGATGATGATGAGGAGGATGATTAAATTCGGTAAATCCAAGGACGCGGCAGCTGGTGCAAGTGGGTCACCATCAAGTCCTGCGCAAAACAAAAACAGCCAAAGATCAAGGCACTCTTGCATGGCAAAAATAAGCAATATAGCACGGGTTCCTTGCTCTTTGAGGGCTGCCTTGAGGCGTTTGCGATACTGAAGTTGGTGGTCAAAGGGCTCCGAGGGCGGCTCCAATAGCAGTTGCGCCAGCGCTCTTTCAAGTTGTCTCGGGGGTGGCACGCTCACCGCTGGATTATCGTGGTCTCCTGCAAACTGCAAACGAGTTTAAGCGAGATGTTTGGTCATCCCGGTGAAATCTCCTGCGCCCGCTGCAGGCTTGTTCCGAGTGAACTTCTTCTGCATCAGGTTGGGCCCCACACACTCCTTGGACGGAAATGAAAAGCGGACCGATCGACACCATGTTTGCAAACATTATCAAACCAAGAATCTTTCAAAGCTGCGAGCCATGTCCCCTTTCTTGTTGTCGGGGCCCTCTTTTTGAGACGGACAACATGCTGAAGCCCAATCTTCAAGGCCACCGCCTGCGCTCTTCCCATCGAAGGATCCTGCAGCGGGCAAAGCTTGGCACACGTGCGCAACCATATCAAACTCTTTTCATCAAATCCACGCATGCGTGAGCAGACTGACTTGGGTGGAGTGACGCACACTTTTATCTTCTCAATCTCAAGGCTATAATGGTATGGTGCCGAGGCGAAAACTGAAAATTTCCCATGCGATTAACCCTCCCAGCTTGGGAGCTGCAAAGAAATGCCATATAGGCATGCGCGATCTAAGAGAAAAACGGGCTCGCAGGCGGGGGTCAAGAGTTTGGGGTGTGCTGGGGTGTCGGGGGTTGTGGGTGGATGAAGCGTGAGACTCGAATTGGTAGTCCGCCCCGTGGTGAATCGATTCGGGATATATATTAGGGTATCTGAAATTCAAGCCGACCCCCGCGAGAGCTCTCACAAAACTGCCCGGCCCATATGGCCGAGGAAAGGCAAAGGTCAAGGCGAAATCACCTCCAGCGCCGAGCGCATCAGGTAGTCCCACTCCTCCCAATCGATCGCATTCGTCGATCTCAGGGCCCAGAGCACCTGACAGGTTTGGGTAGAATTGGGTGGCCATGGATTGGATGGGGGGGTTGGGCGTTCGATTGAAACAAGATTGGGTATAGCCACAAGATTGGCTTTGCATGTGGCATCTGATTGAAACAAGATTGGGTTAACGGTTGGGTATCCAATTGAAAAAAAGATTGCCATTCGTCTCAGACGCCTTGTAAAAATCTGGGCCTTCACCTGCACGCATGGTCTTCACGCGCGCCATCTTCCCCACACTCCCCTTCGGGCTATGCACAAGCCTCTGAGCCCGCTTCACCACCTCGCTGCGAGGGTCATGGATGCAGCGCTTCTTCTTGGCCTTTGGGTCGGATGCGGTGAGCACCTTGAGCCCAGTGTCCGCTCCCGGCTGTTGGGGTTCCATAGCAACATCCTCCGGGTCCGGGTTCAGGATCCATGTGTCCGAGCGCACCTTGAATCCGAAGTCACCCGCTGCAGCAGGCGGCTCGTTCTCCGCGTCCGAGGTGTCCGTGATGTCCGCCTTCTCCGTCGCCACGTAGTCCGAGCCATCCCACGTCGCCGCGGTGGAAGCGCTCCAAGTGCTCCAAGGTGATTTTGGCTCCATGACGGAAAAATGGAAAAACTGAAAAATGAGCACAAATGCTGCCGGAAAAGATCGAACTCGTCATGATCCAACCAACAGCAGGCTTTGCGAATTTGGATGGCAAACTCTCCCAAACATGTTCTTTCAAATGGCGCAGCACGTTGCACAGCGATCGATCAACACGGGTGTCCTGTGGGAAGAGCTCAAAGATGGCCATCTCCAGCACATCCAAGTTCGGGACCGTCCCAAGCTCCTCAGCGACCTTCAAGCTCCTTAGATGAGACACACACGTGGCCAGGTTTTGAAGCCGGAATGCGTTTGCAAGCCAAAAGTTGTTTTATTTCGCAAAGACACTCTGCGACCAACGTCGCATTCTCTGAGCAGAGGGCATCCTTGTCAACCCTGTCCTCATCCCCCTCACGAAGGCACGTCCCCTCCACCAGGCCCTTCACGAAGTCCACCTGTCCAAAAAAGAAATCAGATTTGAAATTTGAAGGAACATGTAGCAATCTGCCAACGCCTGCTTCCCCTCTGCCGGCACGACCGTGCGCCAAGCTGCCACGTAGCGGGCTGCAGCCGAATTCGCCACAGCCATTGCATGCTGCCACTGGTAAGCCACGGCGCGTCGCGGGCATGAGATCAAGATAGGCAAGTACTATAGCTGTCATGCAAGCTGTGATTATTTTGAGAACCCTGCATTAATACATGTCGGTGGATGCCAGCAACAGCAGCAGCAACAACAACAACCACAACCACAACCACAACCACAACCACAACACCAACACCAACACCAACACCAACACCAACACCAACACCAACACCCAACACCCAACACCCAACACCCAACACCCAACACCCAACACCCAACACCCAACACCCAACACCCAACACCCAACACCCAACACCCAACACCCAACACCCAACACCCAACACCCAACACCCAACACCCAACACCCAACACCCAACACCCAACACCCAACACCCAACACCCAACCCCCAACACCCAACACCCAACACCCAACACCCAACACCCAACACCCAACACCCAACACCCAACACCCAACACCCAACACCCAACACCCAACACCCAACACCCCACACCCAACACCCAACACCCAACACCCAACACCCAACACCCAACAC
>CAUJNA010002800.1:0-20007 GCA_963377175.1 Effrenium voratum | reverse complement strand
GGGTGGTCCCGGGCTCGGTTCCCCCCTGGCGCGCGCCTTGTTTCGCGTGGCCCCGCTGCGGTTTCGGGCTGCCGGGCGTCGATTTTCGTGCCCCTGCGCTCGCGCGAGTGAAGCGCCCTTGCTGCGGCGCCGCGCCGTTTTTCTTCAGGCGCCAAGCCAGGAGTAGCAAGCTAGAAGCAGGCAAGCCGTAGGAGTTGCTTCTGAAGCGCTTTGCTCGCGCTGTTTCCTCACAAGCTTTCTGTAAAACTTCCTGGTTTGTTTTCCTTGAGGTACCAGATCCGTGGCTTCGGGCCAAAAAAGCTGCTTCTTCTTGTTCGCCGCTCGCCCTCGAACGCGGCTTGTCAGCAGCTTTGTCGGTCGCCGCTTGCTGTTGCTCCGGTCTTACGTAACTTTGCCGCGGGGCGCCCGCCGCTCTTGTTTTTGCGCCGGGTTTGTTGAGTTGCGCTGGCCGCGAGTGGAAGCTGGCGCTTGGAACCGGGTCCTGGGTGGGTGGGATTGAGATCGAAACTTTTGATGAGCTTTGCTTTGAAAAATCTACGTCTCGAAATCTTTGAACCCTAAACCCTAAACCCTAAACCCTAAACCCTAAACCCTAAACCCTAAACCCTAAACCCTAAAACCTAAACCCTATACCCTAAACCCTAAACCCTAAACCCTAAACCCTAAACCCTAAACCCTAAACCCTAAACCCTAAACCCTAAACCCTAAACCCTAAACCCTAAACCCTAAACCCTAAACCCTAAACCCTAAACCCTAAACCCTAAACCCTTAAACCCTTAAACCCTTAAACCCTTAAACCCTTAAACCCTTAAACCCTTAAACCCTTAAACCCTTAAACCCTAAAACCCTAAAACCCTAAAACCCTAAACCCTAAACCCTAAACCCTAAACCCTAAACCCTAAACCCTAAACCCTAAACCCTAAACCCTAAACCCTAAACCCTAAACCCTAAACAGGCGAGCATGCCTCTGGCCATATACATGGGCATGCGAGCCTCCGGGCTCGAGGTCAAGCCGAGACGCCGTTGCAAACCTGAGGGCCTGCTAGGGTCAAGCCTAGCAGGACAACCGCTGTGCGGCTCTGCAAGTGGCACGACGACCCACACCCTTTGGCGCAGCCAATATAGGATTACCCTAGCCTGCACCATTTGGCTCCGGGGGTCGCTTTGTGCGCTGCTGATAACTTTTGCATACGGGTAATAGCGGGGCCTGCCCCGGCTGGGGGGGGGTACACGGCGGGCCGCTGTTTGCGCCGCTGATAACTTTTGCATACGGGTAATAGCGGGGCCTGCCCCGGATGGGGGGGGGTACACGGCGGGCCGCTGTTTGCGCCGCTGATAACTTTTGCATACGGGTAATATGGGGACCTGCCCCGGATGGGGGGGGGTGTACGCCAAGCGCAAGGAGCCTTCCCTTCTTGCGCTGTGTAACTCGGGGGACTTGCCCCAGCTGCATTCAGACAAAGCGGCGAAGCGTGCGCGCAGGGCACCCCCACGCAAGCGCAGCGCCTGACACGCTCAGTTCTGCGGCTTGCTTGCGCGCTTAGCCCGCGCGTGTTTGGGCCGCCGATCTTCGCGCCTTGGCACACGCTTTGCAGCGTGACCCACAGAAGCAACACCTTGCGGGCGCTGAGGATTATGTAGACGCCGTCTACATGGCGCTTGCTGCCGCAGCCCACGCCCGGCAAACGCAGCAGGATCAGGTCGACGGCGTCTACGCCTTGGCGGCCTGCGCAAGCCTGGGCAACTCCACGCGCTCTGTCGTCCGCCCGCCGTGCGGACGCTGCGGATTATGTAGACGCCGTCTACATGGCACTTGCCGCCGCAGCCCGCACCCAGGCCAGCGCAGCGCGCAACGCGCTCGCGTGGAACCTGCGGCCTACGCAAGCTGGGCAACTCGAAAAAGGACCAGCGCTTCGCAGCGCGACCCACGCCTGCGCTGGCTAGAAGTTTAGCAAGGCAGGCAGCTGGCAGCCCAGCTGCTTCAGACAGCGCCACGTTGGCATGGAACCCGTTCAAGGGTTCCACCTCGAATGGAACCCTAAACCCTAAAAGTCTTTACCTTGGGTGGCTGGGGCGGGCGTACTTGGCAACGCGAAGCGAGCGGCTTGGGGGATTTTATCCCCGAGCGAGCAACCACATCTGCACACCCTAAACCCTAAACCCTAAACCCTAAACCCTAAACCCTAAACCCTAAACCCTAAACCCTAAACCCTAAACCCTAAACCCTAAACCCTAAAAGTTGGTGGCTTGTTTCAAGTTGAGCTTCTGCTTTTGTTGAAGCTTCCCATTGACAAGGAGGTTGGGGGCAGATTACTTCTTTCAAGTTGAGCCCCTACTTTGGTGAAACCTAAGCCCCCTTGATAGGGGGTTGGGGGTAGATGACCCTAAACCCTAAAAGCTTTAGTGCTGGGTGGCTTCTTGTGGTGGGAAAACCCCGAACGGTGTGTGAGAAGTGATTGATGAGGGGCGCCGTGAAAGGTTTTAGATAGGCGCCCCGTTAAGGACACTTCTCACACTCCAACAAGTGAAACCCTAAACCCTAAACCCTAAACCCTAAACCCTAAACCCTAAACCCTAAACCCTAAACCCTAAACCCTAAACCCTAAACCCTAAACCCTAAACCCTAAACCCTAAACCCTTAACCCTGAACCCTAAACCCTAAACCCTAAACCCTAAACCCTAAACCCTAAACCCTAAACCCTAAACCCTAATCTCAAGGCCGAGCGCCGTACCGCAAGCGCTCGGCCGCAGCAGCTGCATTGGTGCTGGCGCAGAGCGAGTCCGGCATGGCGAGCGAAAGCGCCCCGAGTTGCGTTCCTCTGCAACGAGCGCGGTTTGGAGCTGTAGCTCCCGCTGCCAGCGCCAGCTGGCCTTAGAATGAGTAACCCCAAACCTTCAACGAACCGCAGAGTCCTCCTTATGAACTTTATCAAGGCTCCTTATACGAAGCTTTAGAAGAAGCTTTATGAGAAGCTGTTCAAGAAGCTTTGTAAGAAGCTTGAAAAGCAGCTTTCTAAGAAGCTTTAAAGAATAAGAAGCTGCTTAAGAAGCTTTGTAAGAAGCTTTAGAAGCTGTCCGCTCGCTTTGCAAATTCTTTCTAAAAATGGCTCGACTTGGCCGTTGATAAACTGCTTGTACGGGACAATAGGAAATCGGCCATCCGCAGCCCAAATCTAGAGATATGGCCGCTCCTGGTTGATAAAACGGCCATCGCGGCCACTGGCCTGGTCCTCGGCCTTGATAAAGCGGCCACTGCGGCTTGCCGGTCTGATAAAGCGAACACTCGCTTCGCCAGCTTTTTCTAAAAATGGCTCTGCTTGTACGGGACAATAGGAAATCGGCCATCCGCAGCCCAAATCCAGAGAATTGGCCATGCGGCCGCTCCTGGTTGATAAAACGGCCATCGCGGCCACTGGCCTGGTCCTCGGCCTTGATAAAGCGGCCATTGCGACTGGCCGGTCTGATAAAGTGAACACTCGCTTCGCCAGCTCTTTCTAAGAATGGCTCGACCTGGCCGTTGATAAACTGCTTGCACGGGACAATAGGAAATCGGCCACCCGCAGCCCGAATCCAGAGATCTGACCATGTGGCCGCTTCTTGGTGATAAAACGGCCATTGCGGCCACTGGCCTGGCCTTGATAAAGCGGCCACTGCTGCTAAAACTGCTCTTGAGGGTGGCCGGCCTTGATACAACGGCCATCGGCTTTGTTAAAACGGCCACTGCGGCTGGCCTTGATAAAACGGACAATCGCTTTTGATAAAACGGCCATTGCGGCCACTGGCTTGGCCCTCGACCTTGATAAAGCGGCCATAAAATTTGATAAAACGGCCATCGGCTTTGATAAAACGGGTTGGCGGGCCTTGATAAAGTTGCCATTCGCTTTGCCAGCCCTTCCTAAAAATGGCTCGGCCTGGCCGCTGATACGGGACAGTGTGAAATCGGCCATCCGCTAGAGATCTGGCCATTTGTCCGCTTCTGGTTGATAAAACGGCCATTGCGGCCACTGGCCTGGCCCTCGCCCTTGATAATCTGGGCCGCCCGTGTTGCGACATAGGCTTCGGGCCGCATATGCCGCGGCGGCCTCCAAGATCCCCCCGCTTTGCGTCGCTCGGAAACTTATTTCGGGAAGCCCGACGGGCCAGCCCCCAGCGCCAAAATAACGGAGCGTGCGCGAGCGACGGCGCGGGTTTGCCATGGCTGTCGCGGAAGCTTCGCCCGGAAGATTGTTTCGGGAAGCCCGACGGGCCAGCCCCCAGCGCCAAAATAACGGAGCGCGCGCGTGCGACGGCGCGGGTTTGCCATGGCTGTCAGCGTCCAAGATCCCCCCGCTTTGCATCGCTCGGAAACTTGTTTCGGGAAGCCCGTCGGGCCACCCCCCAGCGCCAAAACGACGGAAGCGAGCGAGAGGGAGGCTGTCGCAGAAGCTTTGGCCGTCGCCCGGAAAATTGTTTCGGGAAGCCCGACGGGCCAGCCCCCAGCGCCAAAATAACGGAGCGCGCGCGCGTGCGACGGCGCGGGTTTGCCATGGCTGTCGCGGAAGCTTCGGCCGTCGCCCGGAAAGTTGTTTCGAGAAGCCCGACGGGCCAGCTCCCAGCGTCAAAATTACGGGAGCGAGCGCGAGCGACGCACCCCCTCCGAGGCTGTCGCGGAAGCTTCCGTCAGGCCCGACCCCAGCGTCAAAACGACGGGAACGAGCTTTCGGGCAGACTTCTAAAAATGGCTCGACCTGGCCATTGATAAACTGCTTGTGCGGGACAATATGAAATCGACCATCCGCAGCCCAAATCTACAGATCTGGCCATTTGCACGCTTCTGATTGATAAAACGGCCATTGCGGCCACTGGCCTGGGCCTCAATCTTTGAAAAAACGGCCATTGTTGATAAAACGGCCATAGGCTCCGGCCTTGATAAAACTTGATAAACGGCCACTGCGGCTGGGGCCTTGATAAAGTTGCCATTCTGCAAGCCCTTGATAAAAATGGCTCGGCTTGGCCGCTGATAAACTCCTTATACGGGACAATATGAAATCGGCCATCCGCAACCCGAATTTAAAGATCTGGCAACTTGTCCGCTTCTGGTTGATAAAACGGCCATCGCCCATTGGCGTCGCTCGGAAACTTGTTTCGGGAAGCCCGTCCGGCCACCCCCCAGCGCCAAAACGACGGAAGCGAGCGCGAGGGAGGCTGTCGCAGAAACTCTGGCCGTCGCCCGGAAAATTGCTTCGGGAAGCCCGACGGGCCAGCCCCCAGCGTCAGAACAACGGAGCGCACGCGAGCGACGGCGCGGGTTTGCCATGGGCTGTCGCGGAAGCTTCGGCCGTCGCCCGGAAAGTTGTTTCGAGACGCAACGGGCCAGCTCCCAGCGCCAAAATTACGGAAGCGAGCGCGAGCGACGCGCCCCTCCGAGGCTTGACAAAACGGCCACTGCGGCTGGCCGGCCTTGATAAAGTTGCCATTCTGCAAGCCCTTGATAAGAATGGCTTGGCTTGACCGCTGATAAACTCCAAAAACGGGACAGTATGAAATCGGCCATCCGCAGCCCGAATTTACAGATCTGGGCCATGTGTCCGCTTCTGTTTGATAAAACGGCCTTTGCGGCCACTGGCCGTCCAAGATCCCTCCGCTTGCATCGCTTGGAAACTTGTTTCGGGAAGCCCGCCCGGCCACCCCCCAGCGCCAAAACGACGGAAGCGAGCGCGAGGGAGGCTGTCGCAGAAGCTTTGGCCGTCGCCCGGAAAATTGTTTCGGGAAGCCCGGCGGGCCAGCCCCCAGCGCCAGAATAACGGAGCGCGCGACGGCGCGGGTTTGCGATGGCTGTCGCGGAAGCTTCGGCCGTCGCCCGGAAAGTTGTTTCGGGAAGCCAAACGGGCCAGCTCCCAGCGCCAAAATTACGGAAGCGAGCGCGAGCGACGCGCCCCTCCCAGGCTGTCGCGGAAGCTTCAACCGTCGCCGAGAAAGTTTTCGCGGAAGCTTCAACCGTCGCCGAGAAAGTTTTCTCGGGAAGCCCGACGGGCGCGACCCCAGCGTCAAAACGACGGGAACCAGCCCGACGGGCCAGACCCGAGCCCAAACCTTCGATGATTCTTCGCGTCACGAAAAATGGCACGCGACGCGCCCGGGCCGGGTTTCTGCGAACCCTAAACCCTAAAAGGTTTTAGATGTGGGTGGTCAAGGGGTGGGGACGCCGCTTTCGCCGCGCGCCCCCACGACCCCCAGGGTCGAGGGCGCGCTTCATCTTGGAAACCCTAAACCCTAAACCCTAAACCCTAAACCCTAAACCCTAAACCCTAAACCCTAAACACAATTCTATCTTCTAAGTATATATTTAAGAGTTGGTCGATAATGTGTCGGGTCTTCCCGAGGCTTCGTTTTCGGCTCTGTGCGCTTCCCGCAGGCTTCTAAATCTGCCTCGCCGCTCAAATCCAAGATCGGGGCTAAAATCGCAAAATTTGCCACGCGCTAAATTTGCGCGCTTTTCCGGCTGGGGCCTTGCGGCCGCAGTTCAGCCGTGGGCGCTCCGGGGCCCCACCGCGGGGCTGGTGGCCTGGTGGTCGCGCGTCCGGCTCTGAAGCGGGTGGTCCCGGGCTCGGTTCCCCCCTGGCGCGCGCCCTGTTTTGCGTGGCCGTGTCGTGGTTTCTGGCTGCCGGGGATTTTTTCGTGGCTGCGCCGTGGATTTGTGCTTCCAGCCGCTCGAAATCGTGGGGCTGCTTCTGAAGTCGCTTCTCGCTCAGCCATTGCGCGGTTCTTTCCCTATTACAGTTCCTGCTACAAAAATCTACTTTTGAAGCTTTTTCCTGCAAGTCGAGACAAGCAGCACCGGCCGACGACGTAGTCCGGCGGCACGCGGATTTTCTTCAATGTTCAAATCGCTCGGTCTTTCTGCGCGGCTTCGCGCAGTCGAGACGGCGTTCTTTGATGTCGGCCCAACTTGTTGCCCTTGCTTTTCCTCTGGCGAGGAACTTCGCGACGGGTCGCTTGCCGCTTGTTCCTCATTGCTTGCTGCTTGCTGCCCGCCACCCGCGCGCACGGCTGCTGCTGCTCGCAACCTTTTGCTAGTCGCCGCGCGCGGTTGTTCTTGCCGCATGGCTTCCACCGCGCGCCCCCAAAATTGGTTTTCTAAGTTGCGCCGGCAACTTATTGAGGCTGGTCCTTGGTAATGGGATCTGGGTGGGTGGGATTGAGATCGAAGCTTTAGACTCTCTCTGTAGAGGGCGTTTTCCAAATGGCTTATATTGTACCTGAGAGGCTTCTGACACTCGTCCGTCCAGCATTTGACCTCGTCCTGCGAAGGATTCGAAGTCTAAAAACGCTGCGTGCAGGCGTGTGGCTGCAAAATAGAGACCCCTAGATATGCTTGCAATTTGGCTCCAGGTTGCATTTCAAGCGAGCCAAGCTTTGCAGGGCTAAGAAAAAACAAAAAAAAAGAAAACAAGGGGTCCAAAAAAAAGGGGTCCCCGAAAAAAAGGGAAACGGGGTTTCCTTTGGCAAAGCTTGACATCGCTTGAAATGCAACCTGGAGCCAAATTGCAGCGCATATCTAGGGGTCTCTATTTTGCAGCCACACGCCTGCACGCAGCGTTTTAGACTTCGAATCCTCGCAGGACGAGGTCAAATGCTGGACGGACGAGTGTCAGAAGCCTCTCAGGTACAATATAAGCCATTTGGAAAACGCCCTCTACAGAGAGAGGTTCGCCTGAGAACTGCTGAAAAGTCTTCTAAGAGAGGGATACAGGGAATGCAGGGATTCCCTGCAGAAACCCTGCATTGAAATTCCCCCAGGATTCCTTGCTATACGCTTAATTTCTTCAACACTTGCCACTCGTGTTCACATTTCTGCCGCGCCAAGCCGCTATACGCGCTTAATTTCAACATGTCGGATTACATGTCGGATGAACATGTTCTTGGCACTCCGGCCGCGCCTGCCCGGCATTGAAGCCGCGCCAAGCCGCTGAACCCCCACTCTCCCCCCGCGTCCTTGCTATATGTGCTATATGTGCTATATCTTACACGCCAAGCCGCTGAACCCCCACTCTCCCCCGCGTCCTTGCTATATGTGCTATATGTGCTATATCTTACACGCCAAGCCGCTGAACCCCCACTCTTCCCCAGCTCCTTGCTATATGTACTATATGTACTATATACTCTGTACGCGCGAAATTTGTACTATATGTGCTATATAGGGCCATATAGCACATATAGCACATATAGCATGGACCCGGGGGAGAGTGGATGTTCAGTGGCTTGCCTTGTAAGAGCCAAATAGCACATATAGCACGTATAGCAAGGAAGCCGGGGAGAGTGGATGTTCGGCGGGTTGCCGCGCCCTGCGTAGCCTGCCTGCCGCGCCTGCCTGCGTAGACGCCCGCGCCGCATTTTGCATGGTTTTTGCATGGTTTTTGCATGTGGAACAGCTTGTTTTTTGCATGGTTTTGGCATGACATGGTTTTGGCATGACATGATTTTGCACGACATGATTTTGCATGACATGATTTTGCATGACATGATTTTGCATGGCATGATTTTGCATGGTTTTTGCACGTTTTTTCTCACGGTGTTGCATGTTGCACGTCTTTTCGCATGACATGTGCATGTGGCTCAACCCCGTGCCCCTCCCCCCTGTTTTTTTCCTGTCAGGCCGTCCGTACGTAGGTTCATCCTGGACATCCTGAACTTCTGCGAGGCGGGGCGGTGCCGAGCGGGCACCAGTAAGTAGCAGTGCCGAGCGGGCCCTTAACTAACAGTGCCGAGCGGGCACGTGCCGAGCAGGCACAGGCAGTGCCGAGCGGGCACGTGCCGAGCAGGCACAGGCAGTGCCGAGCGGGCACGTGCCGAGCAGGCACCCCAGTGCCGAGCGGGCACTAGTAGGACCCCCGGTGCCGAGCTGGCACCGTGGAGGGGGTGCAGTGCCGAGCGGGCACTAAATGTGCCGAGCGGGCACGTGCCGAGCGGGCACCTAGGTAAGCGCGCCGAGCAGGCAGTGCCGAGCGGGCACGTGCCGAGGCACCGTAGGAGCGCCAAGGCGCAGCTTTGAAGCAGGCGTCCACTGTGGTTGAGTGGCTCGCCCAACGGCTTAGTACTGGCTCGCCCAACCCAACGGGTTCGCCCAAGTACTGGCTCGCCCAACTGGCTCGCCCAAGTCCGAGTGCGCAAGACGTTCGTGTCGTACTGGATACCAAAGTGAAAGTTAATATCTTTCACTTCCCTGGTGCAGGTTGGCCCCTTAGTACTGGCTCGCCCAACTGGCTCGCATAACGGGTTCAGCGGCAAGTCCGAGTGCGCAAGACGTTCGTGTCGTACTGGAAGTATACCAGGAAGTGAAGGAAAATATCCTTCACTTCAAATTCCCGGCCGCACCTCCCTGGCGCGGGCCTGCCGTCAATCCTGTCGTGACCGCAGGATTGCTCACTCAATCCTGTGTTGGGCACAGGATTGCTCACTCAATCCTGTGTTGGGCACAGGATTGCCCCTGAATCCTGCGCTGGGCACAGATGGGCAGCGATGAAGACTTACGAGAATTTTAATGTGTCAGAGCGACACATTAAATCCTACCGCTTTCCAGGACAGCGAGGACGCGAGAGCGAGGTGCGCGCCTGCCCCTTAGTACTGGCTCGCCCAACTGGCTCGCCCAACGGGGTCAGCGGCAAGTCCGCGAGTGCGCAAGACGTTCGTGTCGTACTGGAAGTATACCAGGAATTGAAGGATAATATCCTTCAATTCAAATTCCCTGGTGCGGGCAAAGTTCCGAGGCACTTCGTGTTCACAGCCGAGCCTGCCCGGCATCGGAGCCCTGCCGAACCCGCGCCAAGGTCGAGATTCTTCCCAGCACAAAAAATGTCGAAGTTGTCGTCTAAGCCGACGACTGAAAAAATTTTTCCAGTTGTCCTGTGGGGGGACAACTGCCTTCGGCGAACCTGCCCGGCAGAACCGCGCCAGCCCGACAGGGAGGGCACGCAGCTTCTCACCAACTACGAAGCAGTGTCCGGTTTTGCCGGCCACTGGCTCCATCGTGCGCAGGTCTCGCTTTTGACCGGCGAAATCGGTCAAATTGCTGAAGGAGCTCAAACGGTGAGCTCCTTCAAATTCGCAGGTCGGGTGTTGCGCGGGCGTTCGCCTGAGAATTTGCAGATTCTCACTGTTTGAGAAACTGCTGAAAAGTCTTCGAAGTGTACGAAAAAAACATACACATGCCCCGTTACAAACGCCAACGTGCGGGCCTGGTGCGGGCCCTGTGACACGTGCGGAAACTTGTGCCGAAGAGGGGTTGGTGTGTTTGACACACCAAGCGGTGACGCCTGTGATGTGTGTCAAAAACAAACACACTTCCGAATCACGAGGAAACTGCTCCGAGCGGCCGGAACGCCACTCCAAGACCGAAGCCGCGGAGCCGGCCTCGCTCCAAGACCGAAGCCGTGGAGCCGGCCTCGCTCCAAGACCGAAGCCGTGGAGCCGGCCTCGCTCCAAGACCGAAGCCGCGGAGCCGGCCTCGCTCCAAAGCCGCGGAGCCGGCCTCGCTTTGCGGAATAGCCACTGGACTAAGGCGGTGATATGTAAACATGTTTGAAGGACCTGTCACGGGCAACATCCCGGAGGTCCTGGACAACGGAGAGGTGACTGACGGCACGCACGTCACAGCAGGACAGCTGGCCCTCGCTCTGACGCCGTACGCTCAAGTAACGGACCTGGCGGTGAACACGGCAGCCGCCGGCAACAACGCGGCGGCCATCCAGCCCCTGGACGACAGAGTCACCGCAGAGCTGGCCTCAAAGCTGGACAGCAGCGCGCTGGCGCCGGCGATTGCGCCCCTAGCAACGGCGGCGGCCCTGGCCACCACGGACGGGCAGGTGGCCGCGCACGGAAGCAGCATCGCCGCGCTGCAGAGCTCGCTGACCACGGGCCTCTCCAACAAGGCAGACCAGTCGGCCTTCGACGTTCTGGAGGGCGTGGTGGCGACGAAGAGCACCCCGGACAGCGTGGACCTGAAGCTGTCCAACTACAGCACCACGGCGGCCATGAACGGTTCCATCGCCTCGGCCAACAACGCCACGCTGGCCACGGTGGCCGCCAACTACGGTCTCAAGACGGTGGTGGACCAGCACTCCCTAGCCATAGCGGCGAGGATCACGCCGCTGGAGGTGGATACGAAGGTGGCCAACGCTCTCCTGGGCGTCGTCACCGCCGCGGCGCTGGCCTCCGAGCTCGCGAGCAGAGACGCCACCATCTCGGGGATGCAGGCCTCCAAGGCGGACGCCAGCGCACTGACCGCGTACGCCCTGCTCTCGGCCGTGGACACTTCCTCCGAGGTGGACTCAAAGATCTCGACCGCTCTCCTGGGCGCCGTCTCCACGGCAGCCCTGGACGCCGCCCTCGCCGGCAAGGCGGACGCAAGCGCGCTGGCCTCCCTGCTCTCCGCGGTGGACGGCTTGGACACGCCGCTGGAGGTAGACACCAAGATAGCAAATGCGCTGCTGGGCCTCGCCACCGAGGCCTTCGTCGCAGCGCAGCTTGCTAGCCGGGACGCCAGCATCACGGCGCTCCAGGCCTCCAAGCCCGACGCGGCGCTGCTGGCCTCGTACGCCACGAACGCCGCGCTCTCCGCCAGCGAGACCGCGCTCCAGAGCGCCCTCGACGCAATCCTCGCGGAGCTCGCCGCCCTGCAGCTTCCCGGAGGCGGAGTTGTTAACGCGCCGGCCTGGGCGGGCTTCACAACTTGGGAGCTCGTTCAGGGAAGCAACGTCGTTCGCAACCTGCACTTCGTGGCTCCTCTCTCTGCTGCGCTGGCCAACGGCGACGACACGCTTAGCATCACGGCAGACTGCTACTCCACGGCGGGCACTGACGCTGCCATAACAGCAGCCTTGCTGGCCTACTACACCTCCTCACAAGTAGACGCGCTGTTGGGAGACTACCGCACCGGAACGGCGCAGGATGCGGAGACGGCCGGCGCCATCACGGCCGCGCTGCTGGCCTACTACACCGCGGCGCAAGTAGACGCGCTGTTGGGAGACTACCGCACGGCGAGCGCGCAGGACACGCAGACGCAGGCCGCCATCGCGGGCGCGCTGCTGGCCTACCGCACCGGGCCAGCTCAGGACACGTTCACCAGCAGCCAGATCGCAGCAGCGCTGGTGGCGTACCGTTCAGCCGCAGACCAGGACACGGCGACGGCCTCGAGCATCGCCGCCGCCCTGCTCAGCCACTACACCATCGCGCAAGTAGACGGCCTCCTTGCGGGCAAGCTCGGAGTCACGGAGGCGGCCTCTGCGCTGCAGATAGCAGTGCGCTTTCCGGACGACGGAGGGGCCGACGAGGTGGTGGCCGCCATAGGAGAGCAGATCCTGGGCCCCACGGACGTCTCGCTCACAAACTGGACGGTTCGCCCCAGCAGCGGCTGCAGCGTGGTCCTGGCCACGCACACCGCGGGAGTGAGCGTGGACGGCTACACCCTGACCCTGGCGGCGAACCCGTGGAACATCGTGCGCACCTACAACTTGACGCCCGGCAGAGAGCTGCTCTTCGCCTGCCGCTACTGGCTCGGCACGGCCTCCAACTTCGTGGTGTACGTGTCAGAGGCCGACAACGTCTACGACCCATTGTACGGCAGCTTCGTGGGCGACCAGGCGCCTGGAGCACGGCCAAGATGTACTTCACCGTGCCGCCCAACGGGGTGGCGAAGCTGCACTTCGGGGCGCACTTCCAGGCGCCGGGCCTGCCCAACCCAACGGCAGGAACGGTGGACGTCTACGGCCTCCAGATCCTGGACGCAACCCTGGAGACTGGCAACACAGCGGAGGAGGACACGGCGGCCTCAGCCCTGCTGCTGAAGCACGAGTTCCTCGACGGGGGGGCCGACGACGTCACGCTGGCAACCCTGGGCGAGGTGCTGCTGGAACCCACACTCACCACGCTAGGAAATTTCCTGGTGCGCTCCACCAGCCAGAGCTCCGTGGCCTCGGCCAGCTTCACGGTGGGAGGCTTCCAGCTGGAGGGCTACGCCATGACCCTGAGCGCCTTCGCCTGGAACATCGTCCGCACCTACACGCTGACGCCGGGAGACGCTACTCCTTCGGCTGCCAGTACCGGCTGGGCACGGCCTCCAACTTGGTGATGTACGTCAGCGCGGCCGACAACGACTACGTGGGCGTCACCGGCACCTTCCTCGGCACGCCCGCGCAGGGAGTGTGGAGCACGGCGCGCCTGGACTTCTCGGTGCCGCCGGGCGGAATCGCGAAGCTGCACTTCGGAGTCGGCGGGCACGCTGGACCTGTACAGCATGCAGATCCGGGCCAGCGCCTTCGAGGGAGAGTCTGTCTCAGTAACGGACTTGCTGGCGGACTCGCTGGCCCTCACGGGCTCGGCCACGCTGGACGGGCTCACCGCGCAGGGCAACGTGGGCTGCGACCAGCTGCTGTGCAACGACGTGAACTGCACGGACGTGTTCACGACGGGCGTGGACGCCTCGGGCGCCATTTCCTGCGCTGCGCTCACAGCCGCCGGCACCGTCGCCGGGGCCGCGCTGTCGTCCACGGGGGCCGTGTCAGGCAGCTCGCTGAGCATCAGCGGCGCGGCCAGCGTGGGCCTGCTGAGCTCCGCCACCGGAATCACGGGCAGCACACTCACCATCAACAACACGGCCAACGCCGGGAACTTCACCACGGTGGGCGACGTGTCCACGGGCACGCTGACGGCCTCGGGCGCAGCAACCGCCGCGAGCTTCGCAGCCACCGGCGCGCTCGCGGGCGCCACGCTGACAGTCAGCGGGGCGGCCTCCACGGGCCCGCTGGACTGCGAGAGCCTGGACTGCACCTTCACGGCCACGAGCGGCGGAGTGTCGACGGGCAGCGTGGTCTGCGGCGACGTGACGAGCTCGGGCACGGTCTCCGCGCCGCAGCTCTTCGCCTCCAACACGCTCATCGTGACCAACACCTCCGACTTCTCGGACGATCTCTTCCTGACGAAGAACTGGGGGGCTGGAGCAAGCTGCAGATTTCCAACAACAGCGCGGCCTCCGACAGCGGCCCGGAGCTGCGGCTGCTGGGCAACCAGAGCGCGAGGGTCTTCCTGGAACGGGACGGCGGGGCGCACCAGTGCGAGCTCATCATGATCAACGACGAGGCGCTGGTGCAGACGAAGAGCCTCTCGACGCAGCTGTCCCTGACCACGAACCAGAGGAACCCGGCTGCCTCGTGATCGCAGGCAACACGGGCAACGTGGTCTGCAACACGAGCTTCACGAATTTGTCGGACAGCAGGGTGAAGACGGAGATGGCCGAGGCCGACGTGGCAGAGCTGCTGCAGCTGTTCGACTCCGTGGAGGCCATGCAGTACAAGCGCCCGGACATGAACGAGGACCTGAGGCTGGGCTTCGCGTCAAACGACTTCGCAGGAGCGAAGTGGAAGAATTTGACGGGCACGGCCCGGTGGAGCGACGGCACCGAGATGGTTACTCTCGACTACTCTCACCTCACCAGCGTGCTGTGGGGGGTGCGCAAGGGCTTCCAGGCCCGGCTGGACGAGGTGGAAGCCTGGCAGGCCCAGCGGGGGCCGAAGAACAAGTAGCTGTTCCGGCCTCCCTGCATCCAGGGACGCTAAAACAGGCCCCATTTTGGGGCAACAAGTAGGTGTCTTCAGGCCTCCGCGTTCTAGAGGAACCTTGAATAAGCCCCTTTTTGGGGCAAAGCTAAATGGAGGCGCTGAGGGACCTGGCCGACGACTTCAACGTGCGTGACCCGCGGAAGCTGTACCGACTTGCGAGGCAGCGCGACCTCGACGTGACGCAGGCCATGGCCTTCGAGGCGCTGAAGGCCGACGTGGGCCGGCAGGTGCAGGCGCCCCGGCCGCGCGCGCTGGGCAAGTCGGCCGCCGAGGGGCCGAACGACCGGCTGCAGGCCGACCTCATCGACTTCAGCCAGAACCCGCGGGGGAAGACGAAGTACGGCCTGGTGGTGATGGACGTCTTCACCCGGGAGGCCGCCGTGGAACCTCTGCAGAACAAGAACGCCGAGACGGTGGGCCGCGCCACCAAGCGCGCCGCGCGGGAGCTGACGGGGGACGACGGGAACTTCGTGGTCACGACGGACCTGGGCAACGAGTTCGCCACGCTGGACCGGGAGCTGCCCGAAAATGCCGTGCACCGCACGAAGCGGCCCGAGGACCGCAACGCCATCGCCGTGGTGGACCGGGGCATCCAGACGCTGAAGAAGGACCTGGCCACGAGGGTGGCGCGCAAGGGCGGGCAGTGGAGCGACCACTTCGAGCGGGCGCCGGGGCCTACAACGCGCGGCCCCACGAGACGGTGCACGGCGCGCCCGAGGACGTGGAGAAGCAGCCGGCCACGGAGTTCAGGGTCCTCCAAGACAACGCCGACAAGTTCCAGCACAACAAGGACCTCACCGAGCGGCGCGTGAAGGCGGTGGAGGACGCGGGCGCCTTCCGAGCGCCGACGAACGCGGCGAGGAGCTTCAACCCTCAGTACGGCGACGTGCAGCGGCTGGGGGCCGTCTCCATGACCGTCCGCAGCACGGAGGGCCGGGAGACCCTGCTGAAGCTGGCGCTGCCGGCGCCGGGCAGCGGCAACGCGGCGGGCCGGCTGACGAGACGCAGGCCGGCGGCTGTGAGGCAGCTGGACGACTTCCTGGGGCCTCCGAGGCCCAGGACCCTCGACTGATTACGGCTACTTTGGACCAAGCTGGAAACTTTGCATAAAGCGCTGGAAACTTGTAGTACTTTGAGTCATGTTTTTTTGGGGTGTAGAGGCAACCCTAGCAAAATCCTGATTTTCCTGAGTTTGCCCCTGCACGCAAGCCACCTTCAAAACATTTGGTTGGAGTGGAGGCAAGGTTGAAGGTTGACAAAAAAAAGACAAGTCTGCACGAGCACCCCAAGTCTCTCGGACGACGTCAGTAAACCGTTCTTCAAGGTGAGGGAATTCCCGGAGCCTGAGAAAGCCCTTTTTTTGGGTTTGGGGTGCTCGGGAAACCAACGGGTTGGGCGAACCAATCAAATGAGCGGGGGCTGGCGTGGGCAAACCGCGCAAAACCGTGCAAAAGCTATTCTTCTAGTGTCTATATTGATATAGGCACTGGAAGAATCGCATTTTGTGGCGCAAAACCGTGCAAAACGAGCTATTCTTACAGGGTGTACATACATGTACGGCCTGGAAGAATAGCATTTTGTGGCGCAAAACCGCTCAAATGTCCCTGGGTTTGGCCCCACTCTTTTCCGGGTCCATGCTATATGTGCTATATGTGCTATATGGCTCTTACAAGGGTCCTTGCTATATGTGCTATATGTGCTATATCTCACAAGGCAACCCACTGAACCTCCACTCTCCCCCGGGTCCTTGCTATATGTGCTATATGTGCTATATGGGTCTTACACGCCAAGCCGCTGAACATCCACTCTCCCCCAGCTCCTTGCTATATGTACTATATGTGCTATATATTCTGTACGCGCAAAAATCTGTACTTTCTGTGCTATATAGGGCCATATAGCACATATAGCACATATAGCATGGACCCGGGGGAGAGTGGATGTTCAAGCTTGCCTTGTGAGATATAGCACATATAGTACATATAGCATGGACCCGGGGGAGAGTGGAGGTTCAGTGGGTTGCCTTGTGAGATATAGCACATATAGCACATATAGCATGGGTCGGGGGGAGAGTGGAGCGGGTTGGGGGGGCATATAGCACACAGAGCACAGAAAGCAAGGAGCTGGGGGGGAGTGGAGCGGGTCATATTGCAGCGCGTCGCCCAACTGTGCGTCTTTGGGCAAGGCGGCCTCACGAGCCCGGCAAGGGTGCAGTGTGCCAGAGCGGCAGGGGGCTTGCAACGATCTGTACGCGTTCGGTCGGGCTTCTGCCTGGTCTGTGCCCTCAAAAGGCAGGCCCCCGTGTCGCGAATTACTGGCCGTTGTACAAGGCCCTCAAACTCTCCGCCATGGAGACCGCCTTGTCGGACCCGAACTTTCGCCTCTCGCGCACAGAGTCCTTGACACACTGCGCCGTCACTTCCACGAGGATGCAGCGCTTCAGCACCGCGCGCGTGTTCGCGTCGAAGACCTTGTCAAGCGGGCGAGCGCGCCACTCAAACCCGTCGAGCATGAGGTCCGGAGGGCAAATCTTTGCCATGTCGTCCAAGCTGTGGTGGAGTTTCGCCAGGTCCTGCACCGTGATGATCCTGAACGTCTCCGCAGGCACCTTCACGTCGTTGTAGCGACATTTGATGTGGCTGGCAAGTCGGGCGACAGACCGAGGAGATGCTTCAGCGTGTCCACTCCCCGCCTTGGGCGCCGATGTTGCTGCTGCTGATCTGAAGCTCGTCCAGGAGCAAAGGCCTCTCGTCGCGCAGGAGGCTGCGCTCGACCGCGGATCGCAGCATGTCCGGGCTGGACACCATGACGAACTCGTCCAGACCCACGTCGCGGGCCACCATGGCTGCCAGGCAACTTGCCAGGGGAGTTTTCCCCTTGCCGCTGTCTCCGTAGAAGATCAGAGTCCTTCGCTCGTCGCGAGCTCGCCCGTAGGCCTCGGAAAAGTCCAGTGGCTGCTTCTGGTGGACCTCGGGGTTGTACCACCAGCAGTTCACGGTGCTCTCGTTGATGACGAAGTCGGTCATCAGAAGTTGGCGATGGCGCGACACCAGCAGGCTCTCCGTTTGCAACTGGTCGTCCTGGAGTTGCTTGCGGAGCTGCAAGAGGGCCCTGCTCTGCAAGTGCACGAACTCGTCCTCACTGTTCGGCGGGCGCTTGCCGGTGTTCAAGGCCTTGTCGCCTCGGAAGGTCGTGTCGAGCTTGATGAGATGGCTCTGGAACTCGGACGTCGTCATGTCGCCGTAGTTCTTCAAAACCCGTCGTGGGGAGAACTCTGGCGCCGGAGGTTCGTTTGCTAGGCCGTCGTACTCGCCCCGACTCATGGCCCGCATGGTCCCCTTCTGCTCCAAGCAGTTGGCCATCAGCTTCACGACATCGTGAAGCTTCCCCTTGCCAAGCTTGTAGAGCTGGGTGGACGCCGAGGATGGGGCAGCAGCTTCATGGTGGGCTTGTGGAAGAAGACCCACAAGTTTGCCCCTCTTTCGGGTCGAAGCACGACGTGGTGGCCGACGTCAGGAGGCTGAGCTTGGCCCACGAGGCGCCACGCCATCCAAGCGCAACCTTTGCCCTGGTACTTGTCGTCCCCCACGCTGTAAAGGCACTCCAGCCCTCGCGGATGAGGGGCTGGTTGTAGTCGAAGTCCTTGCTGGGAGGCCGCAGGCCCAGGTGGGAGTAGTAGTGCTGGCCCGCCCGGGTCAGCTGCCCGTCCGCGCGCGAGAGCAGCGCGTAGGCCCCCGGGCCGCGCCGCAGGTTCAGCACAACGGCACCATCCGCCCCCGTGCGAGCCCGGGCGCCGCCGTCCGCGGCCTCCGTGATCTGCTGTCGTTGTCTCGCCCAACTTGCCATTCTTTTTTTACGGGGCCAGTTTTTTTTTGGTGGGCCAAGTCGGGGGTGCGTTCAAACGGGTTATCAGGCCGTCAGAGCGTTTTCACAGCGGGCGGGGTGGTGCCTGTAGGGTTTAAACACAGCTGGCTTTTCAACAAAGTCACTATTTGCTCGAGAAGCAAGCTCTGCGATGGCGACTCGATCCGAGTGCGAGCGCGAGGCGCGCGAGGCGGCAGCGAACCTGGTGCTGTCTACCGCCCATCCGCACTCCGTGAGAATGGGGACTCGCGTGCTCGAGACCCTGGACGACATGCGGGAGATACTGTCCTACCACAGCGTCGGCTGCAAGCAGGCTCTGCCCATCTTTGAAGAACTCGTCAAGGCCGGCCAGGAGCCCGCGGGTGAAGACTACCCGGCGACGAACTTGGAGAATCGTTTGGTGGAGTGGTTGGATCGCCGCGAAGCCGCCCCGGACACTCCGCCCGTGAAGCCTCAGTCTCCGCGCCAGCCCATTTTCCTGAACTTGAAGAGGAAGGCGAGCGAGGCGAGCGAGGAGAGCGAGCCAGAGAAGCCGGAGCCGGAGGTAACCACCTTCTTGCTGCCAAGGGCCGCCGAGCCGCGAGAGGAGGATTTCATGAGGAACAAGGCCGCTCCCGTCTTCCACAGCAGCAACCACGTTCTGGTTCCCTGCGAGTTCCGCCACACAGGCCCGGGTGTGTCCGAAGCAGGCCCAACGACTACATCCTGCTGCGCAACGGGCAGAAGAAGCTCGTGCGCTCCCTGCAGGGCGGAGAGCACCGGCTGACCAAGCTGGGCAAGGGCTTCTTCCGCGACAAGTACTACGAGTACCTGGTCCACGCGCCGGTGATCATCCGGGGCAGGCGGCGCAGCGGGCGGAACGCCGGCGCGGGCTACGAGCGCAGGGACTGGCTGCCGGTGAACGAGCTGGGCGGCGCCACGAGGCACCCGGCGCACCTCACGGAGGAGCAGGTGGCGCAGCGGGTCAGGCAACAGGTGGAGGCCTCGCTCGGCGACGGCCCCATCCTGCAGCTCTCGGACGAGACCTACTTCCTCGACCCCGAGGGACACTGGGTGGTCAGCACCCAGAGCACGCACTACAGGAACTCCAGGACCGAGGTGGAGACGCTCCTGCGCCAGCGCATGAGGGGCCTGAGGAGCGTAAGCTTCCAGCTGCCCTGCGAGGAGGACGTGCTGCCGAGCGCCTTCGAGGACAAGCCGCTCTGCGTGCCCCGGCAGCTGGCCGAGCTGCTGCAGCTGAGCGTGGAGGATGTGTGCGCGGACTTCGACGCCATGCTGCGCCACGACTGGAGGCGCCTCGGCATCTCCGCCGAGGAGGTGCGAGAGTTCTGCGTGTGGCGCAACGCCCCGATGCGCGTGCTGAGCTCGCAGGGCGACCTGGTGGACAGCTACGACCCGGCGCTGAAGGAGCACCGCAACCGTGTGCTTCTTGGCCTTCGACGGGCACTGCTACATGTACAGGGCCGTGAAGCGGGTGCTGGAGAGGCAGGCGGCGCGCGTGCTCTACCGGGGCGAGGCGAGGCAGACCCTGCCGCCCATCCAAGAGTGGAGGCGC